>CAWWDY010002169.1:0-103513 GCA_963942605.1 Poecilus cupreus | reverse complement strand
TGAATTTATCAGTTTGAATAGTTAAAAACAGCGTTTTTTCTATGTTTTTGCAAGTTTAAAACAGCAATTTTATCGTCATTTCTCATAAATCGCCGTTTCACACGAAAGAAACATGAATTTGTCAGTTTGAATAGTTCAAAACAGCGTTTTTCTATGTTTTTGCAAGTTTAAAACAGCAATTTTATCGTCATTTCTCATAAATCGCCGTTTCACACGAAAGAAACATGAATTTGTCAGTTTGAATAGTTCAAAACAGCGTTTTTCTATGTTTTTGCAAGTTTAAAACAGCAATTTTATCGTCGTTTCTCATAAAACGCCGTTTCACACGAAAGAAACATGAATTTGTCAGTTTGAATAGTTAAAAACAGCGTTTTTCTATGTTTTTGCAAGTTTAAAACAGCAATTTTATCGTTATTTCTCATAAATCGCCGTTTCACACGAAAGAAACCTGAATTTATCAGTTTGAATAGTTAAAAACAGCGTTTTCTATGTTTTTGCAAGTTTAAAACAGCAATTTTATCGTCATTTCTCATAAATCGCCGTTTCACACGAAAAAAACATGAACTTATCAGTTTGAATAGTTCAAAACAGCGTTTTTCTATGTTTTTGCAAGTTTAAAACAGCAGTTTTATCGTGATTTTACAAAAATCCACCGTTTCGAACGAAAGAAACCTGAATTTATCAGTTTGAATAGTTAAAAACAGCGTTTTTTCTATGTTTTTGCAAGTTTAAAACAGCAATTTTATCGTCATTTCTCATAAATCGCCGTTTCACACGAAAGAAACATGAATTTATCAGTTTGAATAGTTAAAAACAGCGTTTTTCTATGTTTTTGCAAGTTTAAAACAGCAATTTTATCGTCATTTCTCATAAATCGCCGTTTCACACGAAAGAAACATGAATTTGTCAGTTTGAATAGTTCAAAACAGCGTTTTTCTATGTTTTTGGAGGTTTAAAAACAGCAATTTTATCGTCATTTCTCATAAATCGCCGTTTCACACGAAAGAAACATGAATTTGTCAGTTTGAATAGTACAAAACAGCGTTTTTTCTATGTTTTTTCATGTTTAAAACAGCAATTTTATCGTCATTTATCATAAATCGCCGTTTCACACGAAAGAAACATGAATTTGTCAGTTTGAATAGTTGAAAACAGCGTTTTTCTATGTTTTTGCAAGTTTAAAATAGCAATTTTATCGTCATTTCTCATAAATCGCCGTTTCACACGAAAGAAACATGAATTTGTCAGTTTGAATAGTTCAAAACAGCGTTTTTCTATGTTTTTGCAAGTTTAAAACAGCAATTTTATCGTCATTTCTCATAAAACGCCGTTTCACACGAAAGAAACATGAATTCTCAGTTTGAATAGTTAAAAACAGCGTTTTTCTAGGTTTTTGCAAGTTTAGAACAGCAATTTTATCGTCATTTCTCATAATTTGCCGTTTCACACGAAAGAAACCTGAATTTATCAGTTTGAATAGTTAAAAAAAGCGTTTTTCTATGTTTTTGCAAGTTTAAAACAGCAATTTTATCGTCATTTCTCATAAATCGCCGTTTCACACGAAAGAAACATGAATTTGTCAGTTTGAATAGTTCAAAACAGCGTTTTTCTATGTTTTTGCAAGTTTAAAACAGCAATTTTATCGTCATTTCTCATAAATCGCCGTTTCACACAAAAGAAACATGAATTTGTCAGTTTGAATAGTTCAAAACAGCGTTTTTCTATGTTTTTGCAAGTTTAAAACAGCAATTTTATCGTCATTTCTCATAAAACGCCGTTTCACACGAAAGAAACATGAATTTGTCAGTTTGAATAGTTAAAAACAGCGTTTTTCTATGTTTTTGCAAGTTTAAAACAGCAATTTTATCGTCATTTCTCATAAATCGCCGTTTCACACGAAAGAAACCTGAATTTATCAGTTTGAATAGTTAAAAACAGCGTTTTTTTATGTTTTTGCAAGTTTAAAACAGCAATTTTATCGTCATTTCTCATAAATCGCCGTTTCACACGAAAGAAACATGAATTTATCAGTTTGAATAGTTCAAAACAGCGTTTTTCTATGTTTTTGCAAGTTTAAAACAGCAGTTTTATCGTGATTTCACAAAAATCCACCGTTTCGAACGAAAGAAACCTGAATTTATCAGTTTGAATAGTTAAAAACAGCGTTTTTCTATGTTTTTGCAAGTTTAAAACAGCAATTTTATCGTCATTTCTCATAAATCGCCGTTTCACACGAAAAAAACATGAATTTATCAGTTTGAATAGTTAAAAACAGCGTTTTTCTTTGTTTTTGCAAGTTTAAAACAGCAGTTTTATCGTGATTTCACAAAAATCCACCGTTTCGAACGAAAGAAACCTGAATTTATCAGTTTGAATAGTTAAAAACAGCGTTTTTCTATGTTTTTGCAAGTTTAAAACAGCAATTTTATCGTCATTTCTCATAAATCGCCGTTTCCCACGAAAGAAACATGAATTTATCAGTTTGAATAGTTAAAAACAGCGTTTTTCTATGTTTTTGCAAGTTTAAAACAGCAATTTTATCGTCATTTCTCATAAATCGCCGTTTCACACGAAAGAAACATGAATTTGTCAGTTTGAATAGTTCAAAACAGCGTTTTTCTATGTTTTTGGAGGTTTAAAACAGCAATTTTATCGTCATTTCTCATAAATCGCCGTTTCACACGAAAGAAACATGAATTTGTCAGTTTGAATAGTTCAAAACAGCGTTTTTCTATGTTTTTTCATGTTTAAAACAGCAATTTTATCGTCATTTATCATAAATCGCCGTTTCACACGAAAGAAACATGAATTTGTCAGTTTGAATAGTTGAAAACAGCGTTTTTCTATGTTTTTGCAAGTTTAAAACTGCAATTTTATCGTCATTTCTCATAAATCGCCGTTTCGTACGAAAGAAACCTGAATTTATAGGTTTGAAAAGTTAAAAACAGCGTTTTTCTATGTTTTTGCAAGTTTAAAACAGCAATTTTATCGTCATTTCTCATAAATCGCCGTTTCACACGAAAGAATTATGAATTTGTCAGTTTGAATAGTTCAAAACAGCGTTTTTCTATGTTTTTGCAAGTTTAAAACAGCAATTTTATCGTCATTTCTCATAAAACGCCGTTTCACACGAAAGAAACATGAATTCTTAGTTTGAATAGTTAAAAACAGCGTTTTTCTATGTTCTTGCAAGTTTAAAACAGCACTTTTATCGTCATTTTTCATAAATCGCCTTTTTACACGAAAGAAACATGAATTTGTCAGTTTGAATAGTTCAAAACAGCGTTTTTCTATGTTTTTGCAAGTTTAAAACAGAAATTTTATCGTCATTTCTCATAAATCGCCGTTTCACACGAAAGAAACATGAATTGGTCAGTTTGAATAGTTCAAAACAGCGTTTTTCTATGTTTTTGCAAGTTTAAAACAGCAATTTTATCGTCATTTCTCATAAATCGCCGTTTCACACGAAAGAAACATGAATTTGTCAGTTTGAATAGTTCAAAACAGCGTTTTTCTATGTTTTTTCATGTTTAAAACAGCAATTTTATCGTCATTTATCATAAATCGCCGTTTCACACGAAAGAAACATGAATTTGTCAGTTTGAATAGATGAAAACAGCGTTTTTCTATGTTTTTGCAAGTTTAAAATAGCAATTTTATCGTCATTTCTCATAAATCGCCGTTTCACACGAAAGAAACATGAATTTGTCAGTTTGAATAGTTCAAAACAGCGTTTTTCTATGTTTTTGCAAGTTTAAAACAGCAATTTTATCGTCATTTCTCATAAAACGCCGTTTCACACGAAAGAAACATGAATTCTCAGTTTGAATAGTTAAAAACAGCGTTTTTCTATGTTTTTGCAAGTTTAAAACAGCAATTTTATCGTCATTTCTCATAAATCGCCGTTTCACACGAAAGAAACATGAATTTATCAGTTTGAATAGTTCAAAACATCGTTTTTCTATGTTTTTGCAAGTTTAAAACAGCAGTTTTATCGTGATTTCACAAAAATCCACCGTTTCGAACGAAAGAAGCATGAATTTGTCAGTTTGAATAGTTGAAAACAGCGTTTTTCTATGTTTTTGCAAGTTTAAAACAGCAATTTTATCGTCATTTCTCATAAATCGCCGTTTCACACGAAAGAAACATGAGTTTGTCAGTTTGAATAGTTCAAAACAGCGTTTTTCTATGTTTTTGCAAGTTTAAAACAGCAATTTTATCGTCATTTCTCATAAAACGCCGTTTCACACGAAAGAAACATGAATTTGTCAGTTTGAATAGTTAAAAACAGCGTTTTTCTATGTTTTTGCAAGTTTAAAACAGCAATTTTATCGTCATTTCTCATAAATCGCCGTTTCACACGAAAGAAACATGAATTTATCAGTTTGAATAGTTCAAAACAGCGTTTTTCTATGTTTTTGCAAGTTTAAAACAGCAGTTTTATCGTGAATTCACAAAAATCCACCGTTTCGAACGAAAGAAACCTGAATTTATCAGTTTGAATAGTTAAAAACAGCGTTTTTCTTTGTTTTTGCAAGTTTAAAACAGCAATTTTATCGTCATTTCTCATAAATCGCCGTTTCACACGAAAGAAACATGAATTTATCAGTTTGAATAGTTAAAAACTGCGTTTTTCTTTGTTTTTGCAAGTTTAAAACAGCAATTTTATCGTCATTTCTCATAAATCGCCGTTTCACACGAAAGAAACATGAATTTATCAGTTTGAATAGTTCAAAACATCGTTTTTCTATGTTTTTGCAAGTTTAAAACAGCAGTTTTATCGTGATTTCACAAAAATCCACCGTTTCGAACGAAAGAAGCATGAATTTGTCAGTTTGAATAGTTGAAAACAGCGTTTTTCTATGTTTTTGCAAGTTTAAAACAGCAATTTTATCGTCATTTCTCATAAATCGCCGTTTCACACGAAAGAAACATGAGTTTGTCAGTTTGAATAGTTCAAAACAGCGTTTTTCTATGTTTTTGCAAGTTTAAAACAGCAATTTTATCGTCATTTCTCATAAAACGCCGTTTCACACGAAAGAAACATGAATTTGTCAGTTTGAATAGTTAAAAACAGCGTTTTTCTATGTTTTTGCAAGTTTAAAACAGCAATTTTATCGTCATTTCTCATAAATCGCCGTTTCACACGAAAGAAACCTGAATTTATCAGTTTGAATAGTTAAAAACAGCGTTTTTTTTATGTTTTTGCAAGTTTAAAACAGCAATTTTATCGTCATTTCTCATAAATCGCCGTTTCGCACGAAAGAAACATGAATTTATCAGTTTGAATAGTTAAAAACAGCGTTTTTCTATGTTTTTGCAAGTTTAAAACAGCAATTTTATCGTCATTTCTCATAAATCGCCGTTTCACACGAAAGAAACATGAATTTATCAGTTTGAATAGTTCAAAACAGCGTTTTTCTATGTTTTTGCAAGTTTAAAACAGCAGTTTTATCGTGATTTCACAAAAATCCACCGTTTCGAACGAAAGAAACCTGAATTTATCAGTTTGAATAGTTAAAAACAGCGTTTTTCTATGTTTTTGCAAGTTTAAAACAGCAATTTTATCGTCATTTCTCATAAATCGCCGTTTCACACGAAAGAAACATGAATTTATCAGTTTGAATAGTTAAAAACTGCGTTTTTCTATGTTTTTGCAAGTTTAAAACAGCAATTTTATCGTCATTTCTCATAAATCGCCGTTTCACACGAAAGAAACATGAATTTGTCAGTTTGAATAGTTCAAAACAGCGTTTTTCTATGTTTTTTCATGTTAAAAACAGCAATTTTATCGTCATTTCTCATAAATCGCCGTTTCACACGAAAGAAACATGAATTTGTCAGTTTGAATAGTTGAAAACAGTGTTCTTCTATGTTTTTGCAAGTTTAAAACAGCAATTTTATCGTCATTTCTCATAAATCGCCGTTTCACACGAAAGAAATATGAATTTGTCAGTTTGAATAGTTCAAAACAGCGTTTTTCTATGTTTTTGCAAGTTTAAAACAGCAATTTTATCGTCATTTCTCATAAATCGCCGTTTCACACGAAAGAAACATGAGTTTGTCAGTTTGAATAGTTGAAAACAGCGTTTTTCTATGTTTTTGCAAGTTTAAAACAGCAATTTTATCGTCATTTCTCATAAATCGCCGTTTCACACGAAAGAAACATGAATTTATCAGTTTGAATAGTTCAAAACAGCGTTTTTCTATGTTTTTGCAAGTTTAAAACAGCAGTTTTATCGTGATTTCACAAAAATCCACCGTTTCGAACGAAAGAAACCTGAATTTATCAGTTTGAATAGTTAAAAACAGCGTTTTTCTATGTTTTTGCAAGTTTAAAACAGCAATTTTATCGTCATTTCTCATAAATCGCCGTTTCACACGAAAAAAACATGAATTTATCAGTTTGAATAGTTAAAAACAGCGTTTTTCTTTGTTTTTGCAAGTTTAAAACAGCAGTTTTATCGTGATTTCACAAAAATCCACCGTTTCGAACGAAAGAAACCTGAATTTATCAGTTTGAATAGTTAAAAACAGCGTTTTTCTATGTTTTTGCAAGTTTAAAACAGCAATTTTATCGTCATTTCTCATAAATCGCCGTTTCCCACGAAAGAAACATGAATTTATCAGTTTGAATAGTTAAAAACAGCGTTTTTCTATGTTTTTGCAAGTTTAAAACAGCAATTTTATCGTCATTTCTCATAAATCGCCGTTTCACACGAAAGAAACATGAATTTGTCAGTTTGAATAGTTCAAAACAGCGTTTTTCTATGTTTTTGGAGGTTTAAAACAGCAATTTTATCGTCATTTCTCATAAATCGCCGTTTCACACGAAAGAAACATGAATTTGTCAGTTTGAATAGTTCAAAACAGCGTTTTTCTATGTTTTTTCATGTTTAAAACAGCAATTTTATCGTCATTTATCATAAATCGCCGTTTCACACGAAAGAAACATGAATTTGTCAGTTTGAATAGTTGAAAACAGCGTTTTTCTATGTTTTTGCAAGTTTAAAACTGCAATTTTATCGTCATTTCTCATAAATCGCCGTTTCGTACGAAAGAAACCTGAATTTATAGGTTTGAAAAGTTAAAAGCAGCGTTTTTCTATGTTTTTGCAAGTTTAAAACAGCAATTTTATCGTCATTTCTCATAAATCGCCGTTTCACACGAAAGAATTATGAATTTGTCAGTTTGAATAGTTCAAAACAGCGTTTTTCTATGTTTTTGCAAGTTTAAAACAGCAATTTTATCGTCATTTCTCATAAAACGCCGTTTCACACGAAAGAAACATGAATTCTTAGTTTGAATAGTTAAAAACAGCGTTTTTCTATGTTCTTGCAAGTTTAAAACAGCACTTTTATCGTCATTTTTCATAAATCGCCTTTTTACACGAAAGAAACATGAATTTGTCAGTTTGAATAGTTCAAAACAGCGTTTTTCTATGTTTTTGCAAGTTTAAAACAGAAATTTTATCGTCATTTCTCATAAATCGCCGTTTCACACGAAAGAAACATGAATTGGTCAGTTTGAATAGTTCAAAACAGCGTTTTTCTATGTTTTTGCAAGTTTAAAACAGCAATTTTATCGTCATTTCTCATAAATCGCCGTTTCACACGAAAGAAACATGAATTTGTCAGTTTGAATAGTTCAAAACAGCGTTTTTCTATGTTTTTTCATGTTTAAAACAGCAATTTTATCGTCATTTATCATAAATCGCCGTTTCACACGAAAGAAACATGAATTTGTCAGTTTGAATAGTTGAAAACAGCGTTTTTCTATGTTTTTGCAAGTTTAAAATAGCAATTTTATCGTCATTTCTCATAAATCGCCGTTTCACACGAAAGAAACATGAATTTGTCAGTTTGAATAGTTCAAAACAGCGTTTTTCTATGTTTTTGCAAGTTTAAAACAGCAATTTTATCGTCATTTCTCATAAAACGCCGTTTCACACGAAAGAAACATGAATTCTCAGTTTGAATAGTTAAAAACAGCGTTTTTCTATGTTTTTGCAAGTTTAAAACAGCAATTTTATCGTCATTTCTCATAAATCGCCGTTTCACACGAAAGAAACATGAATTTATCAGTTTGAATAGTTCAAAACATCGTTTTTCTATGTTTTTGCAAGTTTAAAACAGCAGTTTTATCGTGATTTCACAAAAATCCACCGTTTCGAACGAAAGAAGCATGAATTTGTCAGTTTGAATAGTTGAAAACAGCGTTTTTCTATGTTTTTGCAAGTTTAAAACAGCAATTTTATCGTCATTTCTCATAAATCGCCGTTTCACACGAAAGAAACATGAGTTTGTCAGTTTGAATAGTTCAAAACAGCGTTTTTCTATGTTTTTGCAAGTTTAAAACAGCAATTTTATCGTCATTTCTCATAAAACGCCGTTTCACACGAAAGAAACATGAATTTGTCAGTTTGAATAGTTAAAAACAGCGTTTTTCTATGTTTTTGCAAGTTTAAAACAGCAATTTTATCGTCATTTCTCATAAATCGCCGTTTCACACGAAAGAAACATGAATTTATCAGTTTGAATAGTTCAAAACAGCGTTTTTCTATGTTTTTGCAAGTTTAAAACAGCAGTTTTATCGTGAATTCACAAAAATCCACCGTTTCGAACGAAAGAAACCTGAATTTATCAGTTTGAATAGTTAAAAACAGCGTTTTTCTTTGTTTTTGCAAGTTTAAAACAGCAATTTTATCGTCATTTCTCATAAATCGCCGTTTCACACGAAAGAAACATGAATTTATCAGTTTGAATAGTTAAAAACTGCGTTTTTCTTTGTTTTTGCAAGTTTAAAACAGCAATTTTATCGTCATTTCTCATAAATCGCCGTTTCACACGAAAGAAACATGAATTTATCAGTTTGAATAGTTCAAAACATCGTTTTTCTATGTTTTTGCAAGTTTAAAACAGCAGTTTTATCGTGATTTCACAAAAATCCACCGTTTCGAACGAAAGAAGCATGAATTTGTCAGTTTGAATAGTTGAAAACAGCGTTTTTCTATGTTTTTGCAAGTTTAAAACAGCAATTTTATCGTCATTTCTCATAAATCGCCGTTTCACACGAAAGAAACATGAGTTTGTCAGTTTGAATAGTTCAAAACAGCGTTTTTCTATGTTTTTGCAAGTTTAAAACAGCAATTTTATCGTCATTTCTCATAAAACGCCGTTTCACACGAAAGAAACATGAATTTGTCAGTTTGAATAGTTAAAAACAGCGTTTTTCTATGTTTTTGCAAGTTTAAAACAGCAATTTTATCGTCATTTCTCATAAATCGCCGTTTCACACGAAAGAAACCTGAATTTATCAGTTTGAATAGTTAAAAACAGCGTTTTTTTATGTTTTTGCAAGTTTAAAACAGCAATTTTATCGTCATTTCTCATAAATCGCCGTTTCGCACGAAAGAAACATGAATTTATCAGTTTGAATAGTTAAAAACAGCGTTTTTCTATGTTTTTGCAAGTTTAAAACAGCAATTTTATCGTCATTTCTCATAAATCGCCGTTTCACACGAAAGAAACATGAATTTATCAGTTTGAATAGTTCAAAACAGCGTTTTTCTATGTTTTTGCAAGTTTAAAACAGCAGTTTTATCGTGATTTCACAAAAATCCACCGTTTCGAACGAAAGAAACCTGAATTTATCAGTTTGAATAGTTAAAAACAGCGTTTTTCTATGTTTTTGCAAGTTTAAAACAGCAATTTTATCGTCATTTCTCATAAATCGCCGTTTCACACGAAAGAAACATGAATTTATCAGTTTGAATAGTTAAAAACTGCGTTTTTCTATGTTTTTGCAAGTTTAAAACAGCAATTTTATCGTCATTTCTCATAAATCGCCGTTTCACACGAAAGAAACATGAATTTGTCAGTTTGAATAGTTCAAAACAGCGTTTTTCTATGTTTTTTCATGTTAAAAACAGCAATTTTATCGTCATTTCTCATAAATCGCCGTTTCACACGAAAGAAACATGAATTTGTCAGTTTGAATAGTTGAAAACAGTGTTCTTCTATGTTTTTGCAAGTTTAAAACAGCAATTTTATCGTCATTTCTCATAAATCGCCGTTTCACACGAAAGAAATATGAATTTGTCAGTTTGAATAGTTCAAAACAGCGTTTTTCTATGTTTTTGCAAGTTTAAAACAGCAATTTTATCGTCATTTCTCATAAAACGCCGTTTCACACGAAAGAAACATGAATTTGTCAGTTTGAATAGTTAAAAACAGCGTTTTCTATGTTTTTTCAAGTTTAAAACAGCACTTTTATCGTCATTTCTCATAAATCGCCGTTTCACACGAAAGAAACCTGAATTTATCAGTTTGAATAGTTAAAAACAGCGTTTTTCTATGTTTTTGCAAGTTTAAAACAGCAATTTTATCGTCATTTCTCATAAATCGCCGTTTCACACGAAAGAAACATGAATTTGTCAGTTTGAATAGTTCAAAACAGCGTTTTTCTATGTTTTTGCAAGTTTAAAACAGCAATTTTATCGTCATTTCTCATAAATCGCCGTTTCACACGAAAGAAACATGAATTTGTCAGTTTGAATAGTTCAAAACAGCGTTTTTCTATGTTTTTTCATGTTTAAAACAGCAATTTTATCGTCATTTCTCATAAATCGCCGTTTCACACGAAAGAAACATGAAGTTGTCAGTTTGAATAGTTGAAAACAGCGTTTTTCTATGTTTTTGCAAGTTTAAAACAGCAATTTTATCGTCATTTCTCATAAATCGCCGTTTCACACGAAAGAAACATGAATTTGTCAGTTTGAATAGTTCAAAACAGCGTTTTTCTATGTTTTTGCAAGTTTAAAACAGCAGTTTTATCGTGATTTCACAAAAATCCACAGTTTCGAACGAAAGAAACCTGAATTTATCAGTTTGAATAGTTAAAAACAGCGTTTTTCTATGTTTTTGCAAGTTTAAAAGAGCAATTTTTTCGTCATTTCTCATAAATCGCCGTTTCACACGAAAGAAACATGAATTTATCAGTTTGAGTAGTTAAAAACAGCGTTTTTCTATGTTTTTGCAAGTTTAAAACAGCAATTTTATCGTCATTTCTCATAAATCGCCGTTTCACACGAAAGGAACATGAATTTGTCAGTTTGAATAAAACAGCGTTTTTCTATGTTTTTGCAAGTTTAAAACAGCAATTTTATCGTCATTTCTCATAAATCGCCGTTTCACACGAAAGAGACATGAATTTGTCAGTTTGAATAGTTCAAAACTGCGTTTTTCTATGTTTTTGCAAGTTTAAAACAGCAGTTTTATCGTGATTTCACAAAAATCCACCGTTTCGAACGAAAGAAACCTGAATTTATCAGTTTGAATAGTTAAAAACAGCGTTTTTCTATGTTTTTGCAAGTTTAAAACAGCAATTTTATCGTCATTTCTCATAAAACGCCGTTTCACACGAAAGAAACATGAATTTGTCAGTTTGAATAGTTAAAAACAGCGTTTTCTATGTTTTTGCAAGTTTAAAACAGCACTTTTATCGTCATTTCTCATAAATCGCCGTTTCACACGAAAGAAACCTGAATTTATCAGTTTGAATAGTTAAAAACAGCGTTTTTCTATGTTTTTGCAAGTTTAAAACAGCAATTTTATCGTCATTTCTCATAAATCGCCGTTTCACACGAAAGAAACATGAATTTGTCAGTTTGAATAGTTCAAAACAGCGTTTTTCTATGTTTTTGCAAGTTTAAAACAGCAATTTTATCGTCATTTCTCATAAATCGCCGTTTCACACGAAAGAAACATGAATTTGTCAGTTTGAATAGTTCAAAACAGCGTTTTTCTATGTTTTTTCATGTTTAAAACAGCAATTTTATCGTCATTTCTCATAAATCGCCGTTTCACACGAAAGAAACATGAAGTTGTCAGTTTGAATAGTTGAAAACAGCGTTTTTCTATGTTTTTGCAAGTTTAAAACAGCAATTTTATCGTCATTTCTCATAAATCGCCGTTTCACACGAAAGAAACATGAATTTGTCAGTTTGAATAGTTCAAAACAGCGTTTTTCTATGTTTTTGCAAGTTTAAAACAGCAGTTTTATCGTGATTTCACAAAAATCCACCGTTTCGAACGAAAGAAACCTGAATTTATCAGTTTGAATAGTTAAAAACAGCGTTTTTCTATGTTTTTGCAAGTTTAAAACAGCAATTTTATCGTCATTTCTCATAAAACGCCGTTTCACACGAAAGAAACTTGAATTTGTCAGTTTGAATAGTTAAAAACAGCGTTTTCTATGTTTTTGCAAGTTTAAAACAGCACTTTTATCGTCATTTCTCATAAATCGCCGTTTCACACGAAAGAAACCTGAATTTATCAGTTTGAATAGTTAAAAACAGCGTTTTTCTATGTTTTTGCAAATTTAAAACAGCAATTTTATCGTCATTTCTCATAAATCGCCGTTTCACACGAAAGAAACATGAATTTGTCAGTTTGAATAGTTCAAAACAGCGTTTTTCTATGTTTTTGCAAGTTTAAAACAGCAATTTTATCGTCATTTCTCATCAATCGCCGTTTCACACGAAAGAAACATGAATATGTCAGTTTGAATAGTTCAAAACAGCGTTTTTCTATGTTTTTGCAAGTTTAAAACAGCAGTTTTATCGTGATTTCACAAAAATCCACCGTTTCGAACGAAAGAAACCTGAATTTATCAGATTGAATAGTTAAAAACAGCGTTTTTCTATGTTTTTACAAGTTTAAAACAGCAATTTTATCGTCATTTCTCATAAATCGCCGTTTCACACGAAAGAAACATGAATTTATCAGTTTGAATAGATCAAAACAGCGTTTTTCTATGTTTTTGCAAGTTTAAAACAGCAGTTTTATCGTGATTTCACAAAAATCCACCGTTTCGAACAAAAGAAACCTGAATTTATCAGTTTGAATAGTTAAAAACAGCGTTTTTCTATGTTTTTGCAAGTTTAAAACAGCAATTTTATCGTCATTTCTCATAAATCGCCGTTTCGCACGAAAGAAACATGAATTTATCAGTTTGAATAGTTCAAAACAGCTTTTTTCTATGTTTTTGCAAGTTTAAAACAGCAATTTTATTGTCATTTCTCATAAATCGCCGTTTCGCACGAAAGAAACATGAATTTATCAGTTTGAATAGTTCAAAACAGCGTTTTTCTATGTTTTTGCAAGTTTAAAACAGCAATTTTATCGTCATTTCTCATAAATCGCCGTTTCACACGAAAGAAACATGAATTTATCAGTTTGAATAGTTAAAAACAGCGTTTTTCTATGTTTTTGTAAGTTTAAAAGAGCAATTTTATCGTCATTTCTCATAAATCGCCGTTTCACACGAAAGAAACATGAATTTGTCAGTTTGAATAGTTCAAAACAGCGTTTTTCTATGTTTTTGCAAGTTTAAAACAGCAATTTTATCGTCATTTCTCATAAATCGCCGTTTCACACGAAAGAAACATGAATTTGTCAGTTTGAATAGTTCAAAACAGCGTTTTTATATGTTTTTGCAAGTTTAAAACAGCAATTTTATCGTCATTTCTCATAAATCGCCGTTTCACACGTAAGAAACATGAATTTATCAGTTTGAACAGTTCAAAACAGCGTTTTTCTATATTTTTGCAAGTTTAAAACAGCAGTTTTATCGTGATTTCACAAAAATCCACCGTTTCGAACGAAAGAAACCTAAATTTATCAGTTTGAATAGTTAAAAACAGCGTTTTTCTATGTTTTTGCAAGTTTAAAACAGCAATTTTATCGTTATTTCTCATAAATCGCCGTTTCGCACGAAAGAAACATGAATTTATCAGTTTGAATAGTTCAAAACAGCGTTTTTCTATGTTTTTGCAAGTTTAGAACAGCAATTTTATCGTCATTTCTCATCAATCGCATTTTCACACGAAAGAAACATGAATTTGTCAGTTTGAATAGTTCAAAACAGCGTTTTTCTATGTTTTTGCAAGTTTAAAACAGCAGTTTTATCGTGATTTCACAAAAATCCACCGTTTCGAACGAAAGAAACCTGAATTTATCAGTTTGAATAGTTAAAAACAGCGTTTTTCTATGTTTTTACAAGTTTAAAACAGCAATTTTATCGTCATTTCTCATAAATCGCCGTTTCACACGAAAGAAACATGAATTTATCAGTTTGAATAGATCAAAACAGCGTTTTTTCTATGTTTTTGCAAGTTTAAAACAGCAGTTTTATCGTGATTTCACAAAAATCCACCGTTTCGAACAAAAGAAACCTGAATTTATCAGTTTGAATAGTTAAAAACAGCGTTTTTGTATGTTTTTGCAAGTTTAAAACAGCAATTTTATCGTCATTTCTCATAAATCGCCGTTTCACACGAAAGAAACATGAATTTATCAGTTTGAATAGTTCAAAACAGCGTTTTTCTATGTTTTTGCATGTTTTAAAACAGCAATTTTATTGTCATTTCTCATAAATCGCCGTTTCGCACGAAAGAAACATGAATTTATCAGTTTGTATAGTTCAAAACAGCGTTTTTCTATGTTTTTGCAAGTTTAAAACAGCAATTTTATCGTCATTTCTCATAAATCGCCGTTTCACACGAAAAAACATGAATTTATCAGTTTGAATAGTTTAAAAACAGCGTTTTTCTATGTTTTTGTAAGTTTAAAACAGCACTTTTATCGTCATTTCTCATAAATCGCCGTTTCACACGAAAGAAACATGAATTTGTCAGTTTGAATAGTTCAAAACAGCGTTTTTCTATGTTTTTGCAAGTTTAAAACAGCAATTTTATCATCATTTCTCATAAATCGCCGTTTCACACAAAAGAAACATGAATTTGTCAGTTTGAATAGTTCAAAACAGCGTTTTTTCTATGTTTTTGCAAGTTTAAAACAGCAATTTTATCGTCATTTCTCATAAATCGCCGTTTCACACGAAAGAAACATGAATTTGTCAGTTTGAATAGTTCAAAACTGCGTTTTTCTATGTTTTTGCAAGTTTAAATCAGCAATTTTATCGTCATTTTTCATAAATCGCCGTTTCGCACGAAAGAAACCTGAATTTATCAGTTTGAATAGTTAAAAACAGCGTTTTTCTATGTTTTTGCAAGTTTAAAACAGCAATTTTATCGTCATTTCTCATAAATCGCCGTTTCACACGAAAGAAACATGAATTTATCAGTTTGAATAGTTCAAAACAGCGTTTTTCTATGTTTTTGCAAGTTTAAAACAGCAATTTTATCATTTCTCATAAATCGCCGTTTCACACGAAAGAAACATGAATTTATCAGTTTGAATAGTTCAAAACAGGGTTTTTCTATGTTTTTGCAAGTTTAAAACAGCAGTTTTATCGTGATTTCACAAAAATCCACCGTTTCGAACGAAAGAAACCTGAATTTATAAGTTTGAATAGTTAAAAACAGCTTTTTTCTATGTTTTTGCAAGTTTAAAACATCAATTTTATCGTCTTTGCTCATAAATCGCCGTTTCATACGAAAGAAACATGAATTTATCAGTTTGAATAGTTAAAAACAGCGTTTTTCTATGTTTTTGCATGTTTAAAACAGCAATTTTATCGTCATTTCTCATAAATCGCCGTTTCACACGAATTAAACATGAATTTGTCAGTTTGAATAGTTCAAAACAGCGTTTTTCTATGTTTTTGCAAGTTTAAAACAGCAATTTTATCGTCAATTCTCATAAATCGCCGTTTTACAAGAAAAAAACATGAATTTGTCAGTTTGAATAGTTCAAAACAGCGTTTTTCTATTTTTTTGCAAGTTTAAAACAGCAATTTTTTCGTCATTTCTCATAAATCGCCGTTTCACACGAAAGAAACATGAATTTGTCAGTTTGAATAGTTCAAAACAGCGTTTTTCTATGTTTTTGCAAGTTTAAAACAGCAGTTTTATCGTGATTTCACAAAAATCCACCGTTTCGAACGAAAGAAACCTGAATTTATCAGTTTGAATAGTTAAAAACAGCGTTTTTCTATGTTTTTGCAAGTTTAAAACAGCAATTTTATCGTCATTTCTCATAAAACGCCGTTTCACACGAAAGAAACATGAATTTGTCAGTTTGAATAGTTAAAAACAGCGTTTTCTATGTTTTTGCAAGTTTAAAACAGCACTTTTATCGTCATTTCTCATAAATCGCCGTTTCACACGAAAGAAACCTGAATTTATCAGTTTGAATAGTTAAAAACAGCGTTTTTCTATGTTTTTGCAAATTTAAAACAGCAATTTTATCGTCATTTCTCATAAATCGCCGTTTCACACGAAAGAAACATGAATTTGTCAGTTTGAATAGTTCAAAACAGCGTTTTTCTATGTTTTTGCAAGTTTAAAACAGCAATTTTATCGTCATTTCTCATCAATCGCCGTTTCACACGAAAGAAACATGAATATGTCAGTTTGAATAGTTCAAAACAGCGTTTTTCTATGTTTTTGCAAGTTTAAAACAGCAGTTTTATCGTGATTTCACAAAAATCCACCGTTTCGAACGAAAGAAACCTGAATTTATCAGATTGAATAGTTAAAAACAGCGTTTTTTTATGTTTTTACAAGTTTAAAACAGCAATTTTATCGTCATTTCTCATAAATCGCCGTTTCACACGAAAGAAACATGAATTTATCAGTTTGAATAGATCAAAACAGCGTTTTTCTATGTTTTTGCAAGTTTAAAACAGCAGTTTTATCGTGATTTCACAAAAATCCACCGTTTCGAACAAAAGAAACCTGAATTTATCAGTTTGAATAGTTAAAAACAGCGTTTTTCTATGTTTTTGCAAGTTTAAAACAGCAATTTTATCGTCATTTCTCATAAATCGCCGTTTCGCACGAAAGAAACATGAATTTATCAGTTTGAATAGTTCAAAACAGCTTTTTTCTATGTTTTTGCAAGTTTAAAACAGCAATTTTATTGTCATTTCTCATAAATCGCCGTTTCGCACGAAAGAAACATGAATTTATCAGTTTGAATAGTTCAAAACAGCGTTTTTCTATGTTTTTGCAAGTTTAAAACAGCAATTTTATCGTCATTTCTCATAAATCGCCGTTTCACACGAAAGAAACATGAATTTATCAGTTTGAATAGTTAAAAACAGCGTTTTTCTATGTTTTTGTAAGTTTAAAAGAGCAATTTTATCGTCATTTCTAATAAATCGCCGTTTCACACGAAAGAAACATGAATTTGTCAGTTTGAATAGTTCAAAACAGCGTTTTTCTATGTTTTTGCAAGTTTAAAACAGCAATTTTATCGTCATTTCTCATAAATCGCCGTTTCACACGAAAGAAACATGAATTTGTCAGTTTGAATAGTTCAAAACAGCGTTTTTATATGTTTTTGCAAGTTTAAAACAGCAATTTTATCGTCATTTCTCATAAATCGCCGTTTCACACGAAAGAAACATGAATTTATCAGTTTGAATAGTTCAAAACAGCGTTTTTTCTATATTTTTGCAAGTTTAAAACAGCAGTTTTATCGTGATTTCACAAAAATCCACCGTTTCGAACGAAAGAAACCTAAATTTATCAGTTTGAATAGTTAAAAACAGCGTTTTTCTATGTTTTTGCAAGTTTAAAACAGCAATTTTATCGTTATTTCTCATAAATCGCCGTTTCGCACGAAAGAAACATGAATTTATCAGTTTGAATAGTTCAAAACAGCGTTTTTCTATGTTTTTGCAAGTTTAGAACAGCAATTTTATCGTCATTTCTCATCAATCGCATTTTCACACGAAAGAAACATGAATTTGTCAGTTTGAATAGTTCAAAACAGCGTTTTTCTATGTTTTTGCAAGTTTAAAACAGCAGTTTTATCGTGATTTCACAAAAATCCACCGTTTCGAACGAAAGAAACCTGAATTTATCAGTTTGAATAGTTAAAAACAGCGTTTTTCTATGTTTTTACAAGTTTAAAACAGCAATTTTATCGTCATTTCTCATAAATCGCCGTTTCACACGAAAGAAACATGAATTTATCAGTTTGAATAGATCAAAACAGCGTTTTTCTATGTTTTTGCAAGTTTAAAACAGCAGTTTTATCGTGATTTCACAAAAATCCACCGTTTCGAACAAAAGAAACCTGAATTTATCAGTTTGAATAGTTAAAAACAGCGTTTTTGTATGTTTTTGCAAGTTTAAAACAGCAATTTTATCGTCATTTCTCATAAATCGCCGTTTTACACGAAAGAAACATGAATTTATCAGTTTGAATAGTTCAAAACAGCGTTTTTCTATGTTTTTGCATGTTTAAAACAGCAATTTTATTGTCATTTCTCATAAATCGCCGTTTCGCACGAAAGAAACATGAATTTATCAGTTTGTATAGTTCAAAACAGCGTTTTTCTATGTTTTTGCAAGTTTTAAAACAGCAATTTTATCGTCATTTCTCATAAATCGCCGTTTCACACGAAAAAACATGAATTTATCAGTTTGAATAGTTAAAAACAGCGTTTTTCTATGTTTTTGTAAGTTTAAAACAGCACTTTTATCGTCATTTCTCATAAATCGCCGTTTCACACGAAAGAAACATGAATTTGTCAGTTTGAATAGTTCAAAACAGCGTTTTTCTATGTTTTTGCAAGTTTAAAACAGCAATTTTATCATCATTTCTCATAAATCGCCGTTTCACACAAAAGAAACATGAATTTGTCAGTTTGAATAGTTCAAAACAGCGTTTTTCTATGTTTTTGCAAGTTTAAAACAGCAATTTTATCGTCATTTCTCATAAATCGCCGTTTCACACGAAAGAAACATGAATTTGTCAGTTTGAATAGTTCAAAACAGCGTTTTTCTATGTTTTTGCAAGTTTAAAACAGCAATTTTATCGTCATTTCTCATAAATCGCTGTTTCACACGAAAGAAACATGAATTTGTCATTTTGAATAGTTCAAAACTGCGTTTTTCTATGTTTTTGCAAGTTTAAAACAGCAATTTTATCGTCATTTTTCATAAATCGCCGTTTCGCACGAAAGAAACCTGAATTTATCAGTTTGAATAGTTAAAAACAGCGTTTTTCTATGTTTTTGCAAGTTTAAAACAGCAATTTTATCGTCATTTCTCATAAATCGCCGTTTCACACGAAAGAAACATGAATTTATCAGTTTGAATAGTTCAAAACAGCGTTTTTCTATGTTTTTGCAAGTTTAAAACAGCAATTTTATCATTTCTCATAAATCGCAGTTTCACACGAAAGAAACATGAATTTATCAGTTTGAATAGTTCAAAACAGGGTTTTTCTATGTTTTTGCAAGTTTAAAACAGCAGTTTTATCGTGATTTCACAAAAATCCACCGTTTCGAACGAAAGAAACCTGAATTTATCAGTTTGAATAGTTAAAAACAGCTTTTTTCTATGTTTTTGCAAGTTTAAAACATCAATTTTATCGTCTTTGCTCATAAATCGCCGTTTCATACGAAAGAAACATGAATTTATCAGTTTGAATAGTTAAAAACAGCGTTTTTCTATGTTTTTGCAAGTTTAAAACAGCAATTTTATCGTCATTTCTCATAAATCGCCGTTTCACACGAATTAAACATGAATTTGTCAGTTTGAATAGTTCAAAACAGCGTTTTTCTATGTTTTTGCAAGTTTAAAACAGCAATTTTATCGTCAATTCTCATAAAATGCCGTTTTACAAGAAAAAAACATGAATTTGTCAGTTTGAATAGTTCAAAACAGCGTTTTTCTATTTTTTTGCAAGTTTAAAACAGCAATTTTTTCGTCATTTCTCATAAATCGCCGTTTCACACGAAAGAAACATGAATTTGTCAGTTTGAATAGTTCAAAACAGCGTTTTTCTATGTTTTTGCAAGTTTAAAACAGCAGTTTTATCGTGATTTCACAAAAATCCACAGTTTCGAACGAAAGAAACCTGAATTTATCAGTTTGAATAGTTAAAAACAGCGTTTTTCTATGTTTTTGCAAGTTAAAAAGAGAAATTTTTTCGTCATTTCTCATAAATCGCCGTTTCACACGAAAGAAACATGAATTTATCAGTTTGAATAGTTCAAAACAGCGTTTTTCTATGTTTTTGCAAATTTAAAACAGCAATTTTATCGTCATTTCTCATCAATCGCCGTTTCACACGAAAGAAACATGAATATGTCAGTTTGAATAGTTCAAAACAGCGTTTTTCTATGTTTTTGCAAGTTTAAAACAGCAATTTTATCGTCATTTCTCATAAATCGCCGTTTCGCACGAAAGAAACATGAATTTATCAGTTTAAATAGTTCAAAACAGCGTTTTTCTATGTTTTTGCAAATTTAAAACAGCAATTTTATCGTCATTTCTCATCAATCGCCGTTTCACACGAAAGAAACATGAATATGTCAGTTTGAATAGTTCAAAACAGCGTTTTTCTATGTTTTTGCAAGTTTAAAACAGCAGTTTTATCGTGATTTCACAAAAATCCACCGTTTCGAACGAAAGAAACCTGAATTTATCAGATTGAATAGTTAAAAACAGCGTTTTTCTATGTTTTTACAAGTTTAAAACAGCAATTTTATCGTCATTTCTCATAAATCGCCGTTTCACACGAAAGAAACATGAATTTATCAGTTTGAATAGATCAAAACAGCGTTTTTCTATGTTTTTGCAAATTTAAAACAGCAGTTTTATCGTGATTACACAAATATCCACCGTTTCGAACAAAAGAAACCTGAATTTATCAGTTTGAATAGTTAAAAACAGCGTTTTTCTATGTTTTTGCAAGTTTAAAACAGCAATTTTATCGTCATTTCTCATAAATCGCCGTTTCGCACGAAAGAAACATGAATTTATCAGTTTGAATAGTTCAAAACAGCTTTTTTCTATGTTTTTGCAAGTTTAAAACAGCAATTTTATTGTCATTTCTCATAAATCGCCGTTTCGCACGAAAGAAACATGAATTTATCAGTTTGAATAGTTCAAAACAGCGTTTTTCTAAGTTTTTGCAAGTTTAAAACAGCAATTTTATCGTCATTTCTCATAAATCGCCGTTTCACACGAAAGAAACATGAATTTATCAGTTTGAATAGTTAAAAACAGCGTTTTTCTATGTTTTTGTAAGTTTAAAAGAGCAATTTTATCGTCATTTCTCATAAATCGCCGTTTCACACGAAAGAAACATGAATTTGTCAGTTTGAATAGTTCAAAACAGCGTTTTTCTATGTTTTTGCAAGTTTAAAACAGCAATTTTATCGTCATTTCTCATAAATCGCCGTTTCACACGAAAGAAACATGAATTTGTCAGTTTGAATAGTTCAAAACAGCGTTTTTCTATGTTTTTGCAAGTTTAAAACAGCAATTTTATCGTCATTTCTCATAAATCGCCGTGTCACACGAAAGAAACATGAATTTATCAGTTTGAATAGTTCAAAACAGCGTTTTTCTATGTTTTTGCAAGTTTAAAACAGCAGTTTTATCGTCATTTCACAAAAATCCACCGTTTCGAACGAAAGAAACCTAAATTTATCAGTTTGAATAGTTAAAAACAGCGTTTTTCTATGTTTTTGCAAGTTTAAAACAGCAATTTTATCGTTATTTCTCATAAATCGGCGTTTCGCACGAAAGAAACATGAATTTATCAGTTTGAATAGTTTAAAACAGCGTTTTTCTATGTTTTTGCAAGTTTAGAACAGCAATTTTATCGTCATTTCTCATCAATCGCCGTTTCACACGAAAGAAACATGAATTTGTCAGTTTAAATAGTTCAAAACAGCGTTTTTCTATGTTTTTGCAAGTTTAAAACAGCAGTTTTATCGTGATTTCACAAAAATCCACCGTTTCGAACGAAAGAAACCTGAATTTATCAGTTTGAATAGTTAAAAACAGCGTTTTTCTATGTTTTTACAAGTTTAAAACAGCAATTTTATCGTCATTTCTCATAAATCGCCGTTTCACACGAAAGAAACATGAATTTATCAGTTTGAATAGATCAAAACAGCGTTTTTCTATGTTTTTGCAAGTTTAAAACAGCAGTTTTATCGTGATTTCACAAAAATCCACCGTTTCTAACAAAAGAAACCTGAATTTATCAGTTTGAATAGTTAAAAACAGCGTTTTTGTATGTTTTTGCAAGTTTAAAACAGCAATTTTATCGTCATTTCTCATAAATCGCCGTTTCACACGAAAGAAACATGAATTTATCAGTTTGAATAGTTCAAAACAGCGTTTTTCTATGTTTTTGCATGTTTAAAACAGCAATTTTATTGTCATTTCTCATAAATCGCCGTTTCGCACGAAAGAAACATGAATTTATCAGTTTGAATAGTTCAAAACAGCGTTTTTCTATGTTTTTGCAAGTTTAAAACAGCAATTTTATCGTCATTTCTCATAAATCGCCGTTTCGCACGAAAGAAACCTGAATTTATCAGTTTGAATAGTTAAAAACAGCGTTTTTCTATGTTTTTGCAAGTTTAAAACAGCAATTTTATCGTCATTTCTCATAAATCGCCGTTTCACACGAAAGAAACATGAATTTATCAGTTTGAATAGTTCAAAACAGCGTTTTTCTATGTTTTTGCAAGTTTAAAACAGCAATTTTATCATTTCTCATAAATCGCCGTTTCACACGAAAGAAACATGAATTTATTAGTTTGAATAGTTCAAAACAGGGTTTTTCTATGTTTTTGCAAGTTTAAAACAGCAGTTTTATCGTGATTTCACAAAAATCCACCGTTTCGAACGAAAGAAACCTGAATTTATCAGTTTGAATAGTTAAAAACAGCGTTTTTCTATGTTTTTGCAAGTTTAAAACAGCAATTTTATCGTCTTTGCTCATAAATCGCCGTTTCATACGAAAGAAACATGAATTTATCAGTTTGAATAGTTAAAAACAGCGTTTTTCTATTTTTTTGCAAGTTTAAAACAGCAATTTTATCGTCATTTCTCATAAATCGCCGTTTCACACGAATGAAACATGAATTTGTCAGTTTGAATAGTTCAAAACAGCGTTTTTCTATGTTTTTGCAAGTTTGAAACAGCAATTTTATCGTCAATTCTCATAAATCGCCGTTTCACAAGAAAGAAACATGAATTTGTCAGTTTGAATAGTTCAAAACAGCGTTTTTCTATTTTTTTGCAAGTTTAAAACAGCAATTTTTTCGTCATTTCTCATAAATCGCCGTTTCACACGAAAGAAACATGAATTTGTCAGTTTGAATAGTTCAAAACAGCGTTTTTCTATGTTTTTGCAAGTTTAAAACAGCAGTTTTATCGTGATTTCACAAAAATCCACAGTTTCGAACGAAAGAAACCTGAATTTATCAGTTTGAATAGTTAAAAACAGCGTTTTTCTATGTTTTTGCAAGTTAAAAAGAGAAATTTTTTCGTCATTTCTCATAAATCGCCGTTTCACACGAAAGAAACATGAATTTATCAGTTTGAATAGTTCAAAACAGCGTTTTTCTATGTTTTTGCAAATTTAAAACAGCAATTTTATCGTCATTTCTCATCAATCGCCGTTTCACACGAAAGAAACATGAATATGTCAGTTTGAATAGTTCAAAACAGCGTTTTTCTATGTTTTTGCAAGTTTAAAACAGCAATTTTATCGTCATTTCTCATAAATCGCCGTTTCGCACGAAAGAAACATGAATTTATCAGTTTGAATAGTTCAAAACAGCGTTTTTCTATGTTTTTGCAAATTTAAAACAGCAATTTTATCGTCATTTCTCATCAATCGCCGTTTCACACGAAAGAAACATGAATATGTCAGTTTGAATAGTTCAAAACAGCGTTTTTCTATGTTTTTGCAAGTTTAAAACAGCAGTTTTATCGTGATTTCACAAAAATCCACCGTTTCGAACGAAAGAAACCTGAATTTATCAGATTGAATAGTTAAAAACAGCGTTTTTCTATGTTTTTACAAGTTTAAAACAGCAATTTTATCGTCATTTCTCATAAATCGCCGTTTCACACGAAAGAAACATGAATTTATCAGTTTGAATAGATCAAAACAGCGTTTTTCTATGTTTTTGCAAATTTAAAACAGCAGTTTTATCGTGATTTCACAAAAATCCACCGTTTCGAACAAAAGAAACCTGAATTTATCAGTTTGAATAGTTAAAAACAGCGTTTTTCTATGTTTTTGCAAGTTTAAAACAGCAATTTTATCGTCATTTCTCATAAATCGCCGTTTCGCACGAAAGAAACATGAATTTATCAGTTTGAATAGTTCAAAACAGCTTTTTTCTATGTTTTTGCAAGTTTAAAACAGCAATTTTATTGTCATTTCTCATAAATCGCCGTTTCGCACGAAAGAAACATGAATTTATCAGTTTGAATAGTTCAAAACAGCGTTTTTCTAAGTTTTTGCAAGTTTAAAACAGCAATTTTATCGTCATTTCTCATAAATCGCCGTTTCACACGAAAGAAACATGAATTTATCAGTTTGAATAGTTAAAAACAGCGTTTTTCTATGTTTTTGTAAGTTTAAAAGAGCAATTTTATCGTCATTTCTCATAAATCGCCGTTTCACACGAAAGAAACATGAATTTGTCAGTTTGAATAGTTCAAAACAGCGTTTTTCTATGTTTTTGCAAGTTTAAAACAGCAATTTTATCGTCATTTTTCATAAATCGCCGTTTCACACGAAAGAAACATGAATTTGTCAGTTTGAATAGTTCAAAACAGCGTTTTTCTATGTTTTTGCAAGTTTAAAACAGCAATTTTATCGTCATTTCTCATAAATCGCCGTTTCACACGAAAGAAACATGAATTTGTCATTTTGAATAGTTCAAAACTGCGTTTTTCTATGTTTTTGCAAGTTTAAAACAGCAATTTTATCGTCATTTTTCATAAATCGCCGTTTCGCACGAAAGAAACCTGAATTTATCAGTTTGAATAGTTAAAAACAGCGTTTTTCTATGTTTTTGCAAGTTTAAAACAGCAATTTTATCGTCATTTCTCATAAATCGCCGTTTCACACGAAAGAAACATGAATTTATCAGTTTGAATAGTTCAAAACAGCGTTTTTCTATGTTTTTGCAAGTTTAAAACAGCAATTTTATCATTTCTCATAAATCGCCGTTTCACACGAAAGAAACATGAATTTATTAGTTTGAATAGTTCAAAACAGGGTTTTTCTATGTTTTTGCAAGTTTAAAACAGCAGTTTTATCGTGATTTCACAAAAATCCACCGTTTCGAACGAAAGAAACCTGAATTTATCAGTTTGAATAGTTAAAAACAGCGTTTTTCTATGTTTTTGCAAGTTTAAAACAGCAATTTTATCGTCTTTGCTCATAAATCGCCGTTTCATACGAAAGAAACATGAATTTATCAGTTTGAATAGTTAAAAACAGCGTTTTTCTATGTTTTTGCAAGTTTAAAACAGCAATTTTATCGTCATTTCTCATAAATCGCCGTTTCACACGAATGAAACATGAATTTGTCAGTTTGAATAGTTCAAAACAGCGTTTTTCTATGTTTTTGCAAGTTTAAAACAGCAATTTTATCGTCAATTCTCATAAATCGCCGTTTCACAGGAAAGAAACATGAATTTGTCAGTTTGAATAGTTCAAAACAGCGTTTTTCTATTTTTTTGCAAGTTTAAAACAGCAATTTTTTCGTCATTTCTCATAAATCGCCGTTTCACACGAAAGAAACATGAATTTGTCAGTTTGAATAGTTCAAAACAGCGTTTTTCTATGTTTTTGCAAGTTTAAAACAGCAGTTTTATCGTGATTTCACAAAAATCCACAGTTTCGAACGAAAGAAACCTGAATTTATCAGTTTGAATAGTTAAAAACAGCGTTTTTCTATGTTTTTGCAAGTTTAAAAGAGAAATTTTTTCGTCATTTCTCATAAATCGCCGTTTCACACGAAAGAAACATGAATTTATCAGTTTGAATAGTTAAAAACAGCGTTTTTCTATGTTTTTGCAAGTTTAAAACAGCAATTTTATCGTCATTTCTCATAAATCGCCGTTTCACACGAAAGAAACATGAATTTGTCAGTTTGAATAGTTCAAAACAGCGTTTTTCTATGTTTTTGCAAGTTTAAAACAGCAATTTTATCGTCATTTGTTATAAATCGCCGTTTCGCACGAAAGAAACCTGAATTTATTAGTTTGAATAGTTAAAAACAGCGCTTTTCTATGTTTTTGCAAGTTTAAAACAGCAATTTTATCGTCATTTCTCATAAATAGCCGTTTCACACGAAAGAAACATGAATTTGTCAGTTTGAATAGTTCAAAACAGCGTTTTTCTATGTTTTTGCAAGTTTAAAACAGCAGTTTTATCGTGATTTCACAAAAATCCACCGTTTCGAACGAAAGAAACCTAAATTTATCAGTTTGAATAGTTAAAAACAGCGTTTTTCTATGTTTTAGCAAGTTTAAAACAGCAATTTTATCGTCATTTCTCATAAATCGTCGTTTCGCACGAAAGAAACATGAATTTATCAGTTTGAATAGTTCAAAACAGCGTTTTTCTATGTTTTTGCAAGTTTAAAACAGCAATTTTATTGTCATTTCTCATAAATCGCCGTTTCGCACGAAAGAAACATGAATTTATCAGTTTGAATAGTTCTAAACAGCGTTTTTCTATGTTTTTGCAAGTTTAAAACAGCAATTTTATCGTCATTTGTCATAAATCGCCGTTTCGCACGAAAGAAACCTGAATTTATTAGTTTGAATAGTTAAAAACAGCGCTTTTCTATGTTTTTGCAAGTTTAAAACAGCAATTTTATCGTCATTTCTCTTAAAACGCCGTTTCACACGAAAGAAACATGAATTTGTCAGTTTGAATAGTTAAAAACAGCGTTTTCTATGTTTTTGCAAGTTTAAAACAGCAATTTTATCGTCATTTCTCATAAATCGCCGTTTCACACGAAAGAAACATGAATTTGTCAGTTTGAATAGTTCAAAACAGCGTTTTTCTATGTTTTTGCAAGTTTAAAACAGCAATTTTATCGTCATTTCTCATAAATCGTAGTTTCGCACGAAAGAAACCTGAATTTATCAGTTTGAATAGTTAAAAACAGCGTTTTTCTAAGTTTTTACAAGTTTAAAACAGCAATTTTATTGTCATTTCTCATAAATCGCCGTTTCACACGAAAGAAACATGAATTTGTCAGTTTGAATAGTTCAAAACAGCATTTTTCTATGTTTTTGCAAGTTTTAAAACAGCAGTTTTATCGTGATTTCACAAAAATCCACCGTTTCGAACGAAAGAAACCTAAATTTACCAGTTTGAATAGTTAAAAACAGCGTTTTTGTATGTTTTTGCAAGTTTAAAACAGCAATTTTATCGTCATTTCTCATAAATCGCCGTTTCGCACGAAAGAAACATGAATTTATCAGTTTGAATAGTTCAAAACAGCGTTTTTCTATGTTTTTGCAAGTTTAAAACAGCAATTTTATCGTCATTTCTCATCAATCGCCGTTTCACACGAGAGAAACATGAATATGTCAGTTTGAATAGTTCAAAACAGCGTTTTTCTATGTTTTTGCAAGTTTAAAACAGCAGTTTTATCGTGATTTCACAAAAATCCACCGTTTCGAACGAAAGAAACCTGAATTTATCAGATTGAATAGTTAAAAACAGCGTTTTTCTATGTTTTTACAAGTTTAAAACAGCAATTTTATCGTCATTTCTCATAAATCGCCGTTTCACACGAAATAAACATGAAATTATCAGTTTGAATAGATCAAAACAGCGTTTTTCTATGTTTTTGCAAGTTTAAAACAGCAGTTTTATCGTGATTTCACAAAAATCCACCGTTTCGAACAAAAGAAACCTGAATTTATCAGTTTGAATAGTTAAAAACAGCGTTTTTCTATGTTTTTGCAAGTTTAAAACAGCAATTTTATCGTCATTTCTCATAAATCGTTGTTTCACACGAAAGAAACATGAATTTATCAGTTTGAATAGTTCAAAACAGCGTTTTTCTATGTTTTTGCAAGTTTAAAACAGCAATTTTATTGTCATTTCTCATAAATCGCCGTTTCGCACGAAAGAAACATGAATTTATCAGTTTGAATAGTTCAAAACAGCGTTTTTCTATGTTTTTGCAAGTTTAAAACAGCAATTTTATCGTCATTTCTCATAAATCGCCGTTTCACACGAAAGAAACATGAATTTATCAGTTTGAATAGTTAAAAACAGCGTTTTTCTATGTTTTTGCAAGTTTAAAACAGCAATTTTATCGTCATTTCTCATAAATCGTAGTTTCGCACGAAAGAAACCTGACTTTATCAGTTTGAATAGTTAAAAACAGCGTTTTTCTATGTTTTTACAAGTTTAAACGAGCAATTTTATCGTCATTTCTCATAAATCGCCGTTTCACACGAAAGAAACATGAATTTGTCAGTTTGAATAGTTCAAAACAGCGTTTTTCTATGTTTTTGCAAGTTTAAAACAGCAGTTTTATCGTGATTTCACAAAAATCCACCGTTTCGAACGAAAGAAACCTAAATTTATCAGTTTGAATAGTTAAAAACAGCGTTTTTCTATGTTTTTGCAAGTTTAAAACAGCAATTTTATCGTTATTTCTCATAAATCGCCGTTTCGCACGAAAGAAACATGAATTTATCAGTTTGAATAGTTCAAAACAGCGTTTTTCTATGTTTTTACAAGTTTAAACGAGCAATTTTATCGTCATTTCTCATAAATCGCCGTTTCACACGAAAGAAACATGAATTTGTCAGTTTGAATAGTTCAAAACAGCGTTTTTCTATGTTTTTGCAAGTTTAAAACAGCAGTTTTATCGTGATTTTACAAAAATCCACCGTTTCGAACGAAAGAAACCTGAATTTATCAGATTGAATAGTTAAAAACAGCGTTTTTCTATGTTTTTACAAGTTTAAAACAGCAATTTTATCGTCATTTCTCATAAATCGCCGTTTCACACGAAATAAACATGAAATTATCAGTTTGAATAGATCAAAACAGCGTTTTTCTATGTTTTTGCAAGTTTAAAACAGCAGTTTTATCGTGATTTCACAAAAATCCACCGTTTCGAACAAAAGAAACCTGAATTTATCAGTTTGAATAGTTAAAAACAGCGTTTTTCTATGTTTTTGCAAGTTTAAAACAGTAATTTTATCGTCATTTCTCATAAATCGCCGTTTCACACGAAAGAAACATGAATTTATCAGTTTGAATAGTTCAAAACAGCGTTTTTCTATGTTTTTGCATGTTTAAAACAGCAATTTTATTGTCATTTCTCATAAATCGTAGTTTCGCACGAAAGAAACCTGAATTTATCAGTTTGAATAGTTAAAAACAGCGTTTTTCTATGTTTTTACAAGTTTAAAACAGCAATTTTATCGTCATTTCTCATAAATCGCCGTTTCACACGAAAGAAACATGAATTTGTCAGTTTGAATAGTTCAAAACAGCGTTTTTCTATGTTTTTGCAAGTTTAAAACAGCAGTTTTATCGTGATTTCACAAAAATCCACCGTTTCGAACGAAAGAAACCTAAATTTTACAGTTTGAATAGTTAAAAACAGCGTTTTTCTATGTTTTTGCAAGTTTAAAACAGCAATTTTATCGTTATTTCTCATAAATCGCCGTTTCGCACGAAAGAAACATGAATTTATCAGTTTGAATAGTTCAAAACAGCGTTTTTCTATGTTTTTGCAAGTTTAAAACAGCAATTTTATCGTCATTTCTCATCAATCGCCGTTTCACACGAAAGAAACATGAATTTGTCAGTTTGAATAGTTTAAAACAGCGTTTTTCTATGTTTTTGCAAGTTTAAAACAGCAGTTTAATCGTGATTTCACAAAAATCCACCGTTTCGAACGAAAGAAACCTGAATTTATCAGTTTGAATAGTTAAAAACAGCGTTTTTCTATGTTTTTACAAGTTTAAAACAGCAATTTTATCGTCATTTCTCATCAATCGCCGTTTCACACGAAAGAAACATGAATTTGTCAGTTTGAATAGTTCAAAACAGCGTTTTTCTATGTTTTTGCAAGTTTAAAACAGCAGTTTTATCGTGATTTCACAAAAATCCACCGTTTCGAACGAAAGAAACCTAAATTTATCAGTTTGAATAGTTAAAAACAGCGTTTTTCTATGTTTTTGCAAGTTTAAAACAGCAATTTTATCGTTATTTCTCATAAATCGCCGTTTCGCACGAAAGAAACATGAATTTATCAGTTTGAATAGTTCAAAACAGCGTTTTTCTATGTTTTTGCAAGTTTAAAACAGCAGTTTAATCGTGATTTCACAAAAATCCACCGTTTCGAACGAAAGAAACCTGAATTTATCAGTTTGAATAGTTAAAAACAGCGTTTTTCTATGTTTTTACAAGTTTAAAACAGCAATTTTATCGTCATTTCTCATCAATCGCCGTTTCACACGAAAGAAACATGAATTTGTCAGTTTGAATAGTTCAAAACAGCGTTTTTCTATGTTTTTGCAAGTTTAAAACAGCAGTTTTATCGTGATTGCACAAAAATCCACCGTTTCGAACGAAAGAAACCTGAATTTATCAGATTGAATAGTTAAAAACAGCGTTTTTCTATGTTTTTACAAGTTTAAAACAGCAATTTTATCGTCATTTCTCATAAATCGCCGTTTCACACGAAAGAAACATGAATTTATCAGTTTGAATAGATCAAAACAGCGTTTTTCTATGTTTTTGCAAGTTTAAAACAGCAGTTTGAATAGTTAAAAACAGCGTTTTTTTATGTTTTTGTAAGTTTAAAACAGCAATTTTATCGGCATTCCTCATAAATCGCCGTTTCACACGAAAGAAACATGAATTTGTCAGTTTGAATAGTTCAAAACAGCGTTTTTCTATGTTTTTGCAAGTTTAAAACAGCAATTTTATCATCATTTCTCATAAATCGCCGTTTCACACAAAAGAAACATGAATTTGTCAGTTTGAATAGTTCAAAACAGCGTTTTTCTATGTTTTTGCAAGTTTAAAACAGCAATTTTATCGTCATTTCTCATAAATCGCCGTTTCACACGAAAGAAACATGAATTTGTCAGTTTGAATAGTTCAAAACAGCGTTTTTCTATGTTTTTGCAAGTTTAAAACAGCAATTTTATCGTCATTTCTCATAAAAAGCCGTTTCACACGAAAGAAACATGAATTTATCAGTTTGAATGGTTGAAAACAGCGTTTTTCTATGTTTTTGCAAGTTTAAAACAGCAATTTTATCGTCATTTCTCATAAATCGCTGTTTCACACGAAAGAAACATGAATTTGTCAGTTTGAATAGTTCAAAACAGCGTTTTTCTATGTTTTTGCAAGTTTAAAACAGCAATTTTATCGTCATTTCTCATAAATCGCCGTTTCACACGAAAGAAACATGAATTTATCAGTTTGAATAGATCAAAACAGCGTTTTTCTATGTTTTTGCAAGTTTAAAACAGCAGTTTTATCGTGATTTCACAAAAATCCACCGTTTCGAACAAAAGAAACCTGAATTTATCAGTTTGAATAGTTAAAAACAGCGTTTTTCTATGTTTTTGCAAGTTTAAAACAGCAATTTTATCGTCATTTCTCATAAATCGCCGTTTCACACGAAAGAAACATGAATTTATCAGTTTGAATAGTTCAAAACAGCGTTTTTCTATGTTTTTGCATGTTTAAAACAGCAATTTTATTGTCATTTCTCATAAATCGCCGTTTCGCACGAAAGAAACATGAATTTATCAGTTTGAATAGTTCAAAACAGCGTTTTTCTATGTTTTTGCAAGTTTAAAACAGCAATTTTATCGTCATTTCTCATAAATCGCCGTATCACACGAAAGAAACATGAATTTATCAGTTTGAATAGTTAAAAACAGCGTTTTTCTTTGTTTTTGTAAGTTTAAAGCAGCAATTTTATCGTCATTTCTCATAAATCGCCGTTTCACACGAAAGAAACATGAATTTGTCAGTTTGAATAGTTCAAAACAGCGTTTTTCTATGTTTTTGCAAGTTTAAAACAGCAATTTTATCATCATTTCTCATAAATCGCCGTTTCACATAAAAGAAACATGAATTTGTCAGTTTGAATAGTTCAAAACAGCGTTTTTCTATGTTTTTGCAAGTTTAAAACAGCAATTTTATCGTCATTTTTCATAAATCGCCGTTTCACACGAAAGAAACATGAATTTGTCAGTTTGAATAGTTCAAAACAGCGTTTTCTATGTTTTTGCAAGTTTAAAACAGCAATTTTATCGTCATTTCTCATAAACCGCCGTTTCACACGAAAGAAACATGAATTTATCAGTTTGAATGGTTGAAAACAGCGTTTTTCTATGTTTTTGCAAGTTTAAAACAGCAATTTTATCGTCATTTCTCATAAATCGCTGTTTCACACGAAAGAAACATGAATTTGTCAGTTTGAATAGTTCAAAACTGCGTTTTTCTATGTTTTTGCAAGTTTAAAACAGCAATTTTATCGTCATTTTTCATAAATCGCCGTTTCGCACGAAAGAAACCTGAATTTATCAGTTTGAATAGTTAAAAACAGCGTTTTTCTATGTTTTTGCAAGTTTAAAACAGCAATTTTATCGTCATTTCTCATAAATCGCCGTTTCACACGAAAGAAACATGAATTTATCAGTTTGAATAGTCCAAAACAGCGTTTTTCTATGTTTTTGCAAGTTTAAAACACCAATTTTATCGTCATTTCTCATAAATCGCCGTTTCGCACGAAAGAAACATGAATTTGTCAGTTTGAATAGTTCAAAACAGCGTTTTTCTATGTTTTTGCAAGTTTAAAACAGCAATTTTATCGTTATTTCTCATAAATCGCCGTTTCGCACGAAAGAAACATGAATTTATCAGTTTGAATAGTTCAAAACAGCGTTTTTCTATGTTTTTGCAAGTTTAAAACAGCAATTTTATCGTCATTTCTCATCAATCGCCGTTTCACACGAAAGAAACATGAATTTGTCAGTTTGAATAGTTCAAAACAGCGTTTTTCTATGTTTTTGCAAGTTTAAAACAGCAGTTTAATCGTGATTTCACAAAAATCCACCGTTTCGAACGAAAGAAACCTGAATTTATCAGTTTGAATAGTTAAAAACAGCGTTTTTCTATGTTTTTACAAGTTTAAAACAGCAATTTTATCGTCATTTCTCATCAATCGCCGTTTCACACGAAAGAAACATGAATTTGTCAGTTTGAATAGTTCAAAACAGCGTTTTTCTATGTTTTTGCAAGTTTAAAACAGCAGTTTTATCGTGATTTCACAAAAATCCACCGTTTCGAACGAAAGAAACCTAAATTTATCAGTTTGAATAGTTAAAAACAGCGTTTTTCTATGTTTTTGCAAGTTTAAAACAGCAATTTTATCGTTATTTCTCATAAATCGCCGTTTCGCACGAAAGAAACATGAATTTATCAGTTTGAATAGTTCAAAACAGCGTTTTTCTATGTTTTTGCAAGTTTAAAACAGCAGTTTAATCGTGATTTCACAAAAATCCACCGTTTCGAACGAAAGAAACCTGAATTTATCAGTTTGAATAGTTAAAAACAGCGTTTTTCTATGTTTTTACAAGTTTAAAACAGCAATTTTATCGTCATTTCTCATCAATCGCCGTTTCACACGAAAGAAACATGAATTTGTCAGTTTGAATAGTTCAAAACAGCGTTTTTCTATGTTTTTGCAAGTTTAAAACAGCAGTTTTATCGTGATTGCACAAAAATCCACCGTTTCGAACGAAAGAAACCTGAATTTATCAGATTGAATAGTTAAAAACAGCGTTTTTCTATGTTTTTACAAGTTTAAAACAGCAATTTTATCGTCATTTCTCATAAATCGCCGTTTCACACGAAAGAAACATGAATTTATCAGTTTGAATAGATCAAAACAGCGTTTTTCTATGTTTTTGCAAGTTTAAAACAGCAGTTTGAATAGTTAAAAACAGCGTTTTTTTATGTTTTTGTAAGTTTAAAACAGCAATTTTATCGGCATTCCTCATAAATCGCCGTTTCACACGAAAGAAACATGAATTTGTCAGTTTGAATAGTTCAAAACAGCGTTTTTCTATGTTTTTGCAAGTTTAAAACAGCAATTTTATCATCATTTCTCATAAATCGCCGTTTCACACAAAAGAAACATGAATTTGTCAGTTTGAATAGTTCAAAACAGCGTTTTTCTATGTTTTTGCAAGTTTAAAACAGCAATTTTATCGTCATTTCTCATAAATCGCCGTTTCACACGAAAGAAACATGAATTTGTCAGTTTGAATAGTTCAAAACAGCGTTTTTCTATGTTTTTGCAAGTTTAAAACAGCAATTTTATCGTCATTTCTCATAAAAAGCCGTTTCACACGAAAGAAACATGAATTTATCAGTTTGAATGGTTGAAAACAGCGTTTTTCTATGTTTTTGCAAGTTTAAAACAGCAATTTTATCGTCATTTCTCATAAATCGCTGTTTCACACGAAAGAAACATGAATTTGTCAGTTTGAATAGTTCAAAACAGCGTTTTTCTATGTTTTTGCAAGTTTAAAACAGCAATTTTATCGTCATTTCTCATAAATCGCCGTTTCACACGAAAGAAACATGAATTTATCAGTTTGAATAGATCAAAACAGCGTTTTTCTATGTTTTTGCAAGTTTAAAACAGCAGTTTTATCGTGATTTCACAAAAATCCACCGTTTCGAACAAAAGAAACCTGAATTTATCAGTTTGAATAGTTAAAAACAGCGTTTTTCTATGTTTTTGCAAGTTTAAAACAGCAATTTTATCGTCATTTCTCATAAATCGCCGTTTCACACGAAAGAAACATGAATTTATCAGTTTGAATAGTTCAAAACAGCGTTTTTCTATGTTTTTGCATGTTTAAAACAGCAATTTTATTGTCATTTCTCATAAATCGCCGTTTCGCACGAAAGAAACATGAATTTATCAGTTTGAATAGTTCAAAACAGCGTTTTTCTATGTTTTTGCAAGTTTAAAACAGCAATTTTATCGTCATTTCTCATAAATCGCCGTATCACACGAAAGAAACATGAATTTATCAGTTTGAATAGTTAAAAACAGCGTTTTTCTTTGTTTTTGTAAGTTTAAAGCAGCAATTTTATCGTCATTTCTCATAAATCGCCGTTTCACACGAAAGAAACATGAATTTGTCAGTTTGAATAGTTCAAAACAGCGTTTTTCTATGTTTTTGCAAGTTTAAAACAGCAATTTTATCATCATTTCTCATAAATCGCCGTTTCACATAAAAGAAACATGAATTTGTCAGTTTGAATAGTTCAAAACAGCGTTTTTCTATGTTTTTGCAAGTTTAAAACAGCAATTTTATCGTCATTTTTCATAAATCGCCGTTTCACACGAAAGAAACATGAATTTGTCAGTTTGAATAGTTCAAAACAGCGTTTTTCTATGTTTTTGCAAGTTTAAAACAGCAATTTTATCGTCATTTCTCATAAACCGCCGTTTCACACGAAAGAAACATGAATTTATCAGTTTGAATGGTTGAAAACAGCGTTTTTCTATGTTTTTGCAAGTTTAAAACAGCAATTTTATCGTCATTTCTCATAAATCGCTGTTTCACACGAAAGAAACATGAATTTGTCAGTTTGAATAGTTCAAAACTGCGTTTTTCTATGTTTTTGCAAGTTTAAAACAGCAATTTTATCGTCATTTTTCATAAATCGCCGTTTCGCACGAAAGAAACCTGAATTTATCAGTTTGAATAGTTAAAAACAGCGTTTTTCTATGTTTTTGCAAGTTTAAAACAGCAATTTTATCGTCATTTCTCATAAATCGCCGTTTCACACGAAAGAAACATGAATTTATCAGTTTGAATAGTCCAAAACAGCGTTTTTCTATGTTTTTGCAAGTTTAAAACACCAATTTTATCGTCATTTCTCATAAATCGCCGTTTCGCACGAAAGAAACATGAATTTGTCAGTTTGAATAGTTCAAAACAGCGTTTTTCTATGTTTTTGCAAGTTTAAAACAGCAATTTTATCGTCATTTCTCATAAATCGCCGTTTCACACGAAAGAAACATGAATTTATCAGTTTGAATAGTTAAAAACAGCGTTTTTCTATGTTTTTGTAAGTTTAAAACAGCAATTTTATCGTCATTCCTCATAAATCGCCGTTTCACACGAAAGAAACATGAATTTGTCAGTTTGAATAGTTCAAAACAGCGTTTTTCTATGTTTTTGCAAGTTTAATACAGCAATTTTATCATCATTTCTCATAAATCGCCGTTTCACACAAAAGAAACATGAATTTGTCAGTTTGAATAGTTCAAAACAGCGTTTTTCTATGTTTTTGCAAGTTTAAAACAGCAATTTTATCGTCATTTCTCATAAATCGCCGTTTCACACGAAAGAAACATGAATTTGTCAGTTTGAATAGTTCAAAACAGCCATTTTCTATGTTTTTGCAAGTTTAAAACAGCAATTTTATCGTCATTTCTCATAAAAAGCCGTTTCACACGAAAGAAACATGAATTTATCAGTTTGAATGGTTGAAAACAGCGTTTTTCTATGTTTTTGCAAGTTTAAAACAGCAATTTTATCGTCATTTCTCATAAATCGCTGTTTCACACGAAAGAAACATGAATTTGTCAGTTTGAATAGTTCAAAACAGCGTTTTTCTATGTTTTTGCAAGTTTAAAACAGCAATTTTATCGTCATTTCTCATAAATCGCCGTTTCGCACGAAAGAAACCTGAATTTATCAGTTTGAATAGTTCAAAACAGCGTTTTTCTATTTTTTTGCAAGTTTAAAACAGCAATTTTATCGTAATTTCTCATAAATCGCCATTTCGCACGAAAGAAACCTGAATTTATCAGTTTGAATAGTTAAAAACAGCGTTTTTCTATGTTTTTGCAAGTTTAAAACAGCAATTTTATCGTCATTTCTCATAAATCGCCGTTTCACACGAAAGAAACATGAATTTGTCGGTTTGAATAATTCAAAACAGCGTTTTTCTATGTTTTTGCAAGTTTAAAACAGCAGTTTTATCGTGATTTCACAAAAATCCACCGTTTCGAACGAAAGAAACCTGAATTTATCAGTTTGAATAGTTGAAAACAGCGTTTTTCTATGTTTTTGCAAGTTTAAAACTGCAATTTTATCGTCATTTCTCATAAATCGCCGTTTCGCACGAAAGAAACCTGAATTTATAGGTTTGAAAAGTTAAAAACAGCGTTTTTCTATGTTTTTGCAAGTTTAAAACAGCAATTTTATCGTTATTTCTCATAAATCGCCGTTTCACACGAAAGAAACCTAAATTTATCAGTTTGAATAGTTAAAAACAGCGTTTATCTATGTTTTTGCAAGTTTAAAACAGCAATTTTATCGTCATTTCTCATAAATCGCCGTTTCTCACGAAAGAAACATGAATTTATCAGTTTGAATAGTTCAAAACAGCGTTTTTCTATGTTTTTGCAAGTTTAAAACAGCAGTTTTATCATGATTTCACAAAAATCCACCGTTTCAAACGAAAGAAACCTGAATTTATCAGTTTGAATAGTTAAAAACAGCGTTTTTCTATGTTTTTGCAAATTTAAAACAGCAATTTTATCGTCATTTCTCATAAATCGCCTTTTCACACGAAATAAACATGAATTTGTCAGTTTGAATAGTTCAAAACAACGTTTTTCTATGTTTTTGCAAGTTTAAAACAGCAAATTTATTGTCATTTCTCATAAATCGCCGTTTCGCACGAAAGAAACATGAATTTATCAGTTTGAATAGTTCAAAACAGCGTTTTTCTATGTTTTTGCAAGTGTAAAACAGCAATTTTATCGTCATTTCTCATAAATCGCCGTTTCACACGAAAGAAAAATGAATTTGTCAGTTTGAATAGTTCAAAACAGCGTTTTTCTATGTTTTTGCAAGTTTAAAACAGCAGTTTTATCGTGATTTCACAAAAATCCACCGTTTCGAACAAATGAAACCTGAATTTATCAGTTTGAATAGTTAAAAACAGCGTTTTTCTATGTTTTTGCATGTTTAAAACAGCAATTTTATCATTTCTAATAAATCGCCGTTTCACACGAAAGAAACATGAATTTATCAGTTTGAATAGTTCAAAACAGGGTTTTTCTATGTTTTTGCAAGTTTAAAACAGCAGTTTTATCGTGATTTCACAAAAATCCACCGTTTCGAACGAAAGAAACCTGAATTTATCAGTTTGAATAGTTAAAAACAGCGTTTTTCTATGTTTTTGCAAGTTTAAAACAGCAATTTTATCGTCATTTCTCATAAATCGCCGTTTCACACGAACGAAACATGAATTTATCAGTTTGAATAGTTCAAAACAGCGTTTTTCTATGTTTTTGCAAGTTTAAAACAGCAATTTTATCGTCATTTCTCATAAATCGCCGTTTCACACGAAAGAAACATGAATTTGTCAGTTTGAATAGTTCAAAACAGCGTTTTTCTATGTTTTTGCAAGTTTAAAACAGCAGTTTTATTGTGATTTCACAAAAATCCACCGTTTCGAACGAAAGAAACCTGAATTTATCAGTTTGAATAGTTAAAAACAGCGTTTATCTATGTTTTTGCAAGTTTAAAACAGCAATTTTATCGTCATTTCTCATAAATCGCCGTTTCTCACGAAAGAAACATGAATTTATCAGTTTGAATAGTTCAAAACAGCGTTTTTCTATGTTTTTGCAAGTTTAAAACTGCAATTTTATCGTCATTTCTCATAAATCGCTGTTTCGCACGAAAGAAACCTGAATTTATAGGTTTGAAAAGTTAAAAACAGCGTTTTTCTATGTTTTTGCAAGTTTAAAACAGCAATTTTATCGTCATTTCTCATAAATCGCCGTTTCACACGAAAGAAACATGAATTTATCAGTTTGAATAGTTAAAAACAGCGTTTTTCTATGTTTTTGCAAGTTTAAAACAGCAATTTTATAGTCATTTCTCATAAATCGCCGTTTCACACGAAAGAAACCTGAATTTATCAGTTTGAATAGTTAAAAACAGCGTTTATCTATGTTTTTGCAAGTTTAAAACAGCAATTTTATCGTCATTTCTCATAAATCGCCGTTTCTCACGAAAGAAACATGAATTTATCAGTTTGAATAGTTCAAAACAGCGTTTTTCTATGTTTTTGCAAGTTTAAAACAGCAGTTTTATCATGATTTCACAAAAATCCACCGTTTCAAACGAAAGAAACCTGAATTTATCAGTTTGAATAGTTAAAAACAGCTTTTTTCTATGTTTTTGCAAGTTTAAAACAGCAATTTTATCGTCATTTCTCATAAATCGCCGTTTCACACGAAAGAAACATGAATTTGTCAGTTTGAATAGTTCAAAACAGTGTTTTTCTATGTTTTTGCAAGTTTAAAACAGCAATTTTATCATTTCTCATAAATCGCGGTTTCACACGAAAGAATCATGAATTTATCAGTTTGAATAGTTAAAAACAGCGTTTTTCTATGTTTTTGCAAGTTTAAAAGAGCAATTTTATCATTTCTCATAAATCGCCGTTTCACACGAAAGAAACATGAATTTATCAGTTTGAATAGTTCAAAACAGGGTTTTTCTATGTTTTTGCAAGTTTAAAACAGCAGTTTTATCGTAATTTCACAAAAATCCACCGTTTCGAACGAAAGAAACCTGAATTTATCAGTTTGAATAGTTGAAAACAGCGTTTTTCTATGTTTTTGCAAGTTTAAAACTGCAATTTTATCGTCATTTCTCATAAATCGCCGTTACGCACGAAAGAAACTTGAATTTATAGGTTTGAAAAGTTAAAAACAGCGTTTTTCTATGTTTTTGCAAGTTTAAAACAGCAATTTTATCGTCATTTCTCATAAATCGAAGTTTCACACGAAAGAAACATGAATTTATCAGTTTGAATAGTTAAAAACAGCGTTTTTCTATGTTTTTGCAAGTTTAAAACAGCAATTTTATCGTCATTTCTCATAAATCGCCGTTTCACACGAAAGAAACCTGAATTTATCAGTTTGAATAGTTAAAAACAGCGTTTATCTATGTTTTTGCAAGTTTAAAACAGCAATTTTATCGTCATTTCTCATAAATCGCCGTTTCTCACGAAAGAAACATGAATTTATCAGTTTGAATAGTTCAAAACAGCGTTCTTCTATGTTTTTGCAAGTTTAAAACAGCAGTTTTATCATGATTTCACAAAAATCCACCGTTTCAAACGAAAGAAACCTGAATTTATCAGTTTGAATAGTTAAAAACAGCGTTTTTCTATGTTTTTGCAAGTTTAAAACAGCAATTTTATCGTCATTTCTCATAAATCGCCGTTTCACACGAAAGAAACATGAATTTGTCAGTTTGAATAGTTCAAAACAGCGTTTTTCTATGTTTTTGCAAGTTTAAAACAGCAATTTTATTGTCATTTCTCATAAATCGCCGTTTCGCACGAAAGAAACATTAATTTATCAGTTTGAATAGTTCAAAACAGCGTTTTTCTATGTTTTTGCAAGTTTAAAACAGCAATTTTATCGTCATTTCTCATAAATCGCCGTTTCACACGAAAGAAAAATGAATTTGTCAGTTTGAATAGTTCAAAACAGCGTTTTTCTATGTTTTTGCAAGTTTAAAACAGCAATTTTATCGTCATTTCTCATAAATCGCCGTTTCACACGAAAGAAACATGAATTTGTCAGTTTGAATAGTTCAAAACAGCGTTTTTCTATGTTTTTGCAAGTTTAAAACAGCAATTTTATCATTTCTCATAAATCGCGGTTTCACACGAAAGAAACATGAATTTATCAGTTTGAATAGTTAAAAACAGCGTTTTTCTATGTTTTTGCAAGTTTAAAAGAGCAATTTTATCATTTCTCATAAATCGCCGTTTCACACGAAAGAAACATGAATTTATCAGTTTGAATAGCTCAAAACAGGGTTTTTCTATGTTTTTGCAAGTTTAAAACAGCAGTTTTATCGTGATTTCACAAAAATCCACCGTTTCGAACGAAAGAAACCTGAATTTATCAGTTTGAATAGTTGAAAACAGCGTTTTTCTATGTTTTTGCAAGTTTAAAACTGCAATTTTATCGTCATTTCTCATAAATCGCCGTTACGCACGAAAGAAACTTGAATTTATAGGTTTGAAAAGTTAAAAACAGCGTTTTTCTATGTTTTTGCAAGTTTAAAACAGCAATTTTATCGTCATTTCTCATAAATCGCCGTTTCACACGAAAGAAACATGAATTTATCAGTTTGAATAGTTAAAAACAGCGTTTTTCTATGTTTTTGCAAGTTTAAAACAGCAACTTTATCGTCATTTCTCATAAATCGCCGTTTCACACGAAAGAAACATGAATTTGTCAGTTTGAATAGTTCAAAACAGCGTTTTTCTATGTTTTTGCAAGTTTAAAACAACAGTTTTATCGTGATTTCACAAAAATCCACCGTTTCGAACGAAAGAAACCTGAATTTATCAGTTTGAATAGTTGAAAACAGCGTTTTTCTATGTTTTTGCAAGTTTAAAACTGCAATTTTATCGTCATTTCTCATAAATCGCTGTTTCGCACAAAAGAAACCTGAATTTATAGGTTTGAAAAGTTAAAAACAGCGTTTTTCTATGTTTTTGCAAGTTTAAAACAGCAATTTTATCGTCATTTCTCATAAATCGCCGTTTCACACAAAAGAAACATGAATTTATCAGTTTGAATAGTTAAAAACAGCGTTTTTCTATGTTTTTGCAAGTTTAAAACAGCAATTTTATAGTCATTTCTCATAAATCGCCGTTTCACACGAAAGAAACCTGAATTTATTAGTTTGAATAGTTAAAAACAGCGTTTATCTATGTTTTTGCAAGTTTAAAACAGCAATTTTATCGTCATTTCTCATAAATCGCCGTTTCTCACGAAAGAAACATGAATTTATCAGTTTGAATAGTTCAAAACAGCGTTTTTCTATGTTTTTGCAAGTTTAAAACAGCAGTTTTATCATGATTTCACAAAAATCCACCGTTTCAAACGAAAGAAACCTGAATTTATCAGTTTGAATAGTTAAAAACAGCTTTTTTCTATGTTTTTGCAAGTTTAAAACAGCAATTTTATCGTCATTTCTCATAAATCGCCGTTTCACACGAAAGAAACATGAATTTGTCAGTTTGAATAGTTCAAAACAGCGTTTTTCTATGTTTTTGCAAGTTTAAAACAGCAATTTTATCATTTCTCATAAATCGCGGTTTCACACGAAAGAAACATGAATTTATCAGTTTGAATAGTTAAAAACAGCGTTTTTCTATGTTTTTGCAAGTTTAAAAGAGCAATTTTATCATTTCTCATAAATCGCCGTTTCACACGAAAGAAACATGAATTTATCAGTTTGAATAGTTCAAAACAGGGTTTTTCTATGTTTTTGCAAGTTTAAAAGATCAGTTTTATCGTGATTTCACAAAAATCCACCGTTTCGAACGAAAGAAACCTGAATTTATCAGTTTGAATAGTTAAAAACAGCGTTTTTCTATGTTTTTGCAAGTTTAAAACAGAAATTTTATCGTCATTTCTTATAAATCGCCGTTTCACACGAAAGAAACATAAATTTATCAGTTTGAATAGTTCAAAACAGCGTTTTTCTATGTTTTTGCATGTTTAAAACAGCAGTTTTATCGTGATTTTACAAAAATCCACCGTTTCGAACGAAAGAAACCTGATTTTATCAGTTTTAATAGTTGAAAACAGCGTTTTTCTATGTTTTTGCAAGTTTAAAACTGCAATTTTATCGTCATTTCTCATAAATCGCCGTTACGCACGAAAGAAACTTGAATTTATAGGTTTGAAAAGTTAAAAACAGCGTTTTTCTATGTTTTTTCAAGTTTAAAACAGCAATTTTATCGTCATTTCTCATAAATCGCCGTTTCACACGAAAGAAACATGAATTTATCAGTTTGAATAGTTAAACACAGCGTTTTTCTATGTTTTTGCAAGTTTAAAACAGCAATTTTATCGTCATTTCTCATAAATCGCCGTTTCACATGAAATAAACCTGAATTTATCAGTTTGAATAGTTAAAAACAGCGTTTATCTATGTTTTTGCAAGTTTAAAACAGCAATTTTATCGTCATTTCTCATAAATCGCCGTTTCTCACGGAAGAAACATGAATTTATCAGTTTGAATAGTTCAAAACAGCGTTTTTCTATGTTTTTGCAAGTTTAAAACAGCAGTTTTATCATGATTTCACAAAAATCCACCGTTTCAAACGAAAGAAACCTGAATTTATCAGTTTGAATAGTTAAAAACAGCGTTTTTCTATGTTTTTGCAAGTTTAAAACAGCAATTTTATCGTCAATTCTCATAAATCGCCGTTTCACACGAAAGAAACATGAATTTGTCAGTTTGAATAGTTCAAAACAGCGTTTTTCTATGTTTTTGCAAGTTTAAAACAGCAATTTTATTGTCATTTCTCATAAATCGCCGTTTCGCACGAAAGAAACATTAATTTATCAGTTTGAATAGTTCAAAACAGCGTTTTTCTATGTTTTTGCAAGTTTAAAACAGCAATTTTATCGTCATTTCTCATAAATCGCCGTTTCACACGAAAGAAAAATGAATTTGTCAGTTTGAATAGTTCAAAACAGCGTTTTTCTATGTTTTTGCAAGTTTAAAACAGCAGTTTTATCGTGATTTCACAAAAATCCACCGTTTCGAACGAAAGAAACCTTAATTTATCAGTTTGAATAGTTAAAAACAGCGTTTTTCTATGTTTTTGCAAGTTTAAAACAGCAATTTTATCGTCATTTCTCATAAATCGCCGTTTCACACGAAAGAAACATGAATTTATCAGTTTGAATAGTTAAAAACAGCGTTTTTCTATGTTTTTGCAAGTTTAAAACAGCAACTTTATCGTCATTTCTCATAAATCGCCGTTTCACACGAAAGAAACATGAATTTGTCAGTTTGAATAGTTCAAAACAGCGTTTTTCTATGTTTTTGCAAGTTTAAAACAGCAGTTTTATCATGATTTCACAAAAATCCACCGTTTCAAACGAAAGAAACCTGAATTTATCAGTTTGAATATTTAAAAACAGCTTTTTTCTATGTTTTTGCAAGTTTAAAACAGCAATTTTATCGTCATTTCTCATAAATCGCCGTTTCACACGAAAGAAAAATGAATTTGTCAGTTTGAATAGTTCAAAACAGCGTTTTTCTATGTTTTTTCATGTTTAAAAAAGCAATTTTATCGTCATTTCTCATAAATCGCCGTTTCACACGAAAGAAACATGAATCTGTCAGTTTGAATAGTTCAAAACAGCGTTTTTCTATGTTTTTGCAAGTTTAAAACAGCAATTTTATCGTCATTTCTCATAAATCGCCGTTTCACACGAAAGAAAAATGAATTTGTCAGTTTGAATAGTTCAAAACAGCGTTTTTCTATGTTTTTGCAAGTTTAAAACAGCAGTTTTATCGTCATTTCTCATAAATCGCCGTTTCACACGAAAGAAACATGAATTTGTCAGTTTGAATAGTTAAAAACAGCGTTTTTCTATGTTTTTGCAAGTTTAAAACAGCAATTTTATTGTCATTTCTCATAAATCGCCGTTTCGCACGAAAGAAACATGAATTTATCAGTTTGAATAGTTCAAAACAGCGTTTTTCTATGTTTTTGCAAGTTTAAAACAGCAATTTTATCGTCATTTCTCATAAATCGCCGTTTCGCACGAAAGAAACATGAATTTATCAGTTTGAATAGTTCAAAACAGCGTTTTTCTATGTTTTTGCAAGTTTAAAACAGCAATTTTATCGTCATTTCTCATAAATCGCCGTTTCACACGAAAGAAAAATGAATTTGTCAGTTTGAATAGTTCAAAACAGCGTTTTTCTATGTTTTTGCAAGTTTAAAACAGCAGTTTTATCGTCATTTCTCATAAATCGCCGTTTCACACGAAAGAAACATGAATTTGTCAGTTTGAATAGTTAAAAACAGCGTTTTTCTATGTTTTTGCAAGTTTAAAACAGCAATTTTATTGTCATTTCTCATAAATCGCCGTTTCGCACGAAAGAAACATGAATTTATCAGTTTGAATAGTTCAAAACAGCGTTTTTCTATGTTTTTGCAAGTTTAAAACAGCAATTTTATCGTCATTTCTCATAAATCGCCGTTTCACACGAAAGAAAAATGAATTTGTCAGTTTGAATAGTTCAAAACAGCGTTTTTCTATGTTTTTGCAAGTTTAAAACAGCAGTTTTATCGTCAATTCTCATAAATCGCCGTTTCACACGAAAGAAAAATGAATTTGTCAGTTTAAATAGTTCAAAACAGCGTTTTTCTATGTTTTTGCAAGTTTAAAACAGCAGTTTTATCGTGATTTCACAAAAATCCACCGTTTCGAACGAAAGAAACCTGAATTTATCAGTTTGAATAGTTAAAAACAGCGTTTTTCTATGTTTTTGCAAGTTTAAAACAGCAATTTTATCGTCATTTCTCATAAATCGCTGTTTCACACGAAAGAAACATGAATTTGTCAGTTTGAATAGTTCAAAACAGCGTTTTTCTATGTTTTTGCAAGTTTAAAACAGCAATTTTATTGTCATTTCTCATAAATCGCCGTTTCGCACGAAAGAAACATGAATTTATCAGTTTGAATAATTCAAAACAGCGTTTTTCTATGTTTTTGCAAGTTTAAAACAGCAATTTTATCGTCATTTCTCATAAATCGCCGTTTCACATGAAAGAAAAATGAATTTGTCAGTTTGAATAGTTCAAAACAGCGTTTTTCTATGTTTTTGCAAGTTTAAAACAGCAGTTTTATCGTCATTTCTCATAAATCGCCGTTTCACACGAAAGAAACATGAATTTGTCAGTTTGAATAGTTAAAAACAGCGTTTTTCTAGGTTTTTGCAAGTTTAAAACAGCAATTTTATTGTCATTTCTCATAAATCGCCGTTTCGCACGAAAGAAACATGAATTTATCAGTTTGAATAGTTCAAAACAGCGTTTTTCTATGTTTTTGCAAGTTTAAAACAGCAATTTTATCGTCATTTCTCATAAATTGCCGTTTCACACGAATGAAAAATGAATTTGTCAGTTTGAATAGTTCAAAACAGCGTTTTTTCTATGTTTTTGCAAGTATAAAACAGCAATTTTATCGTCATTTCTCATAAATCGCCGTTTCACACGAAAGAAACCTGAATTTATCAGTTTGAATAGTTAAAAACAGCGTTTTTCTATGTTTTTGCAAGTTTAAAACAGAAATTTTATCGTCATTTCTCATAAATCGCCGTTTCACACGAAAGAAACATGAATTTATCAGTTTGAATAGTTAAAAACAGCGTTTTCCTATGTTTTTGCAAGTTTAAAACAGCAATTTTATCGTCATTTCTCATAAATCGCAGTTTCACACAAAAGAAACATGAATTTGTCAGTTTGAGTAGTTCAAAACAGCGTTTTTCTATGTTTTTGCAAGTTTAAAACAGCAATTTTATCGTCATTTCTCATTAATCGCCGTTTCACACGAAAGAAACATAAATTTGTCAGTTTGAATAGTTCAAAACAGCGTTTTTCTATGTTTTTGCAAGTTTAAAACAGCAATTTTATCGTCATTTCTTATAAATCGCCGTTTCACACGAAAGAAACATGAATTTATCAGTTTGAATAGTTAAAAACAGCGTTTTTCTATGTTTTTGCAAGTTTAAAACAGCAATTTTATCGTCATTTTTCATAAATCGCCGTTTCGCACGATAGAAACATGAATTTGTCAGTTTGAATAGTTCAAAACAGCGTTTTTCTATGTTTTTGCAAGTTTAAAACAGCAATTTTATAGTCATTTCTCATAAATCGCCGTTTCGCACGTAAGAAACATGAATTTATCAGTTTGAATAGTTGAAAACAGCGTTTTTCTATGTTTTTGCAAGTTTAAAACAGCAATTTTATCGTCATTTCTCATAAATCGCTGTTTCACACGAAAGAAACATGAATTTGTCAGTTTGAATAGTTCAAAACAGCGTTTTTCTATGTTTTTGCAAGTTTAAAACAGCAATTTTATTTTCATTTCTCATAAATCGCCGTTTCGCACGAAAGAAACATTAATTTATCAGTTTGAATAATTCAAAACAGCGTTTTTCTATGTTTTTGCAAGTTTAAAACAGCAATTTTATCGTCATTTCTCATAAATCGCCGTTTCACATGAAAGAAAAATGAATTTGTCAGTTTGAATAGTTCAAAACAGCGTTTTTCTATGTTTTTGCAAGTTTAAAACAGCAGTTTTATCGTGATTTCACAAAAATCCACCGTTTCGAACGAAAGAAACCTGAATTTATCAGTTTGAATAGTTAAAAACAGCGTTTTTCTATGTTTTTGCAAGTTTAAAACAGCAATTTTATCGTCATTTCTCATAAATCGCTGTTTCACACGAAAGAAACATGAATTTGTCAGTTTGAATAGTTCAAAACAGCGTTTTTCTATGTTTTTGCAAGTTTAAAACAGCAATTTTATTGTCATTTCTCATAAATCGCCGTTTCGCACGAAAGAAACATGAATTTATCAGTTTGAATAATTCAAAACAGCGTTTTTCTATGTTTTTGCAAGTTTAAAACAGCAATTTTATCGTCATTTCTCATAAATCGCCGTTTCACATGAAAGAAAAATGAATTTGTCAGTTTGAATAGTTCAAAACAGCGTTTTTCTATGTTTTTGCAAGTTTAAAACAGCAGTTTTATCGTCATTTCTCATAAATCGCCGTTTCACACGAAAGAAACATGAATTTGTCAGTTTGAATAGTTAAAAACAGCGTTTTTCTATGTTTTTGCAAGTTTAAAACAGCAATTTTATTGTCATTTCTCATAAATCGCCGTTTCGCACGAAAGAAACATGAATTTATCAGTTTGAATAGTTCAAAACAGCGTTTTTCTATGTTTTTGCAAGTTTAAAACAGCAATTTTATCGTCATTTCTCATAAATCGCCGTTTCACACGAATGAAAAATGAATTTGTCAGTTTGAATAGTTCAAAACAGCGTTTTTCTATGTTTTTGCAATTATAAAACAGCAATTTTATCGTCATTTCTCATAAATCGCCGTTTCACACGAAAGAAACCTGAATTTATCAGTTTGAATAGTTAAAAACAGCGTTTTTCTATGTTTTTGCAAGTTTAAAACAGAAATTTTATCGTCATTTCTCATAAATCGCCGTTTCACACGAAAGAAACATGAATTTATCAGTTTGAATAGTTAAAAACAGCGTTTTCCTATGTTTTTGCAAGTTTAAAACAGCAATTTTATCGTGATTTCACAAAAATCCACCGTTTCGAACGAAAGAAACCTGAATTTATCAGTTTGAATAGTTAAAAACAGCGTTTTTCTATGTTTTTGCAAGTTTAAAACAGAAATTTTATCGTCATTTCTTATAAATCGCCGTTTCACACGAAAGAAACATAAATTTATCAGTTTGAATAGTTCAAAACAGCGTTTTTCTATGTTTTTGCATGTTTAAAACAGCAGTTTTATCGTGATTTTACAAAAATCCACCGTTTCGAACGAAAGAAACCTGATTTTATCAGTTTTAATAGTTGAAAACAGCGTTTTTCTATGTTTTTGCAAGTTTAAAACTGCAATTTTATCGTCATTTCTCATAAATCGCCGTTACGCACGAAAGAAACTTGAATTTATAGGTTTGAAAAGTTAAAAACAGCGTTTTTCTATGTTTTTGCAAGTTTAAAACAGCAATTTTATAGTCATTTCTCATAAATCGCCGTTTCGCACGTAAGAAACATGAATTTATCAGTTTGAATAGTTGAAAACAGCGTTTTTCTGTGTTTTTGCAAGTTTAAAACAGCAATTTTATCGTCATTTCTCATAAATCGCCGTTTCACACGAAAGAAACATGAATTTATCAGTTTGAATAGTTCAAAACAGCGTTTTTCTATGTTTTTGCAAGTTTCACAAAAATCCACCGTTTTGAACGAAAGAAACATGAATTTATCAGTTTGAATAGTTCAAAACAGCGTTTTTCTATGTTTTTGCAAGTTTAAAACAGCAGTTTTATCGTGATTTCACACAAATCCACCGTTTCGAACGAAAGAAACATGAATTTATCAGTTCAAATAGTTGAAAACAGCGTTTTTCTATGTTTTTGCAAGTTTAAAACAGCAATTTTATCGTCATTTCTCATAAATCGCCGTTTCGCACGACAGAAACATGAATTTATCAGTTTGAATGGGGTAAATAGCTCCGTGGTAACGTGTCGGACTGTGGATCGTGAGATCCTCAGGTCGAATCCCACTGACGACAGTTACAAATTTAAATTTACCCCTGTGGTTCCCCCTCCACTAACATCCTTGGGGGCTATGATTTAACGGCTGGTAACCGCACTTCATACGAAAAAAATATATCACTTACCGAGATCTGCGTAAGCAGAGTGCCACACCCGTTATGGGTAAAAGGCGTGATGATATATATATATTTATTTATTTGAATAGTTGAAAACAGCGTTTTTCTATGTTTTTGCAAGTTTAAAACAGCAATTTTATCGTCATTTCTCATAAATCGCCGTTTCGCACAAAAGAAACATGAATTTATCAGTATGAATAGTTGAAAACAGCGTTTTTCTATGTTTTTTGCAAGTTTAAAACAGCAGTTTTATAGTGATTTCACAAAAATCCACCGTTTTGAACGAAAGAAACATGAATTTATCAGTTTGAATAGTTGAAAACAGCGTTTTTCTATGTTTTTGCAAGTTTAGAACAGCAATTTTATCGTCATTTCTCATAAATCGCCGTTTCGCACAAAAGAAACATGAATTTATCAGTATGAATAGTTGAAAACAGCGTTTTTCTATGTTTTTTGCAAGTTTAAAACAGCAGTTTTATAGTGATTTCACAAAAATCCACCGTTTCGAACAAAAGAAACATGAATTTATCAGTTTGAATAGTTGAAAACAGCGTTTTTCTATGTTTTTGCAAGTTTAAAACAGCAGTTTTATAGTGATTTCACAAAAATCCACCGTTTTGAACGAAAGAAACATGAATTTGTCAGTTTGAATAGTTGAAAACAGCGTTTTTCTATGTTTTTGCAAGTTTAAAACAGCAATTTTATCGTCATTTCTCATAAATCGCCGTTTCGCACGAAAGAAACATGAATTTGTCAGTTTGAATAATTCAAAACAGCGGTTTTCTATGTTTTTGCAAGTTTAAAACAGCAATTTTATCGTCATTTCTCATAAATCGCCGTTTCGCACGAAAGAAACAGGAATTTGTCAGTTTGAATAATTCAAAACAGCGTTTTTCTGTATTTTTGCAAGTTTAAAACAGCAATTTTATCGTCATTTCTCATAAATCGCCGTTTCACACGAAAGAAACATGAATTTATCAGTTTGAATAGTTGAAAACAGCGTTTTTCTATGTTTTTGCAAGTTTAAAACAGCAATTTTATCGTCATTTCTCATAAATCGCCGTTCCGCACAAAAGAAACATGAATTTATCAGTTCAAATAGTTGAAAACAGCGTTTTTCAATGTTTTTGCAAGATTAAAACAGCAATTTTATCGTCATTTCTCATAATTCGCCGTTTCGCACGACAGAAACATGAATTTATCAGTTTGAATAGTTGAAAACAGCGTTTTTCTATGTTTTTGCAAGTTTAAAACAGCAAATTTATCGTCATTTCTCATAAATCGCCGTTTCGCACTAAAGAAACATGTTTTTATCAGTTTGAATAGTTGAAAACAGCGTTTTTCTATGTTTTTGCAAGTTTAAAACAGCAATTTTATCGTCATTTCTCATAAATCGCCATTTCACACGAAAGAAACATGAATTTGTCAGTTTGAATAGTTCAAAACAGCGTTTTTCTATGTTTTTGCAAGTTTAAAACAGCAGTTTTATCGTGATTTCACAAAAATCAACCGTTTCGCACGATAGAAACATGAATTTGTCAGTTTGAATAGTTCAAAACAGCGTTTTTCTATGTTTTTGCAAGTTTAAAACAGCAATTTTATCGTCATTTCTCATAAATCGCCGTTTCGCACGTAAGAAACATGAATTTATCAGTTTGAATAGTTGAAAACAGCGTTTTTCTGTGTTTTTGCAAGTTTAAAACAGTAATTTTATCGTCATTTCTCATAAATCGCCGTTTCACACGAAAGAAACATGAATTTGTCAGTTTGAATAGTTCAAAACAGCCTTTTTCTATGTTTTTGCAAGTTTAAAACAGCAGTTTTATCGTGATTTCACAAAAATCCACCGTTTTGAACGAAAGGAACATGAATTTATCAGTTTGAATAGTTCAAAACAGCGTTTTTCTATGTTTTTGCAAGTTTAAAACAGCAGTTTTATCGTGATTTCACACAAATCCACCGTTTCGAACGAAAGAAACATGAATTTATCAGTTCAAATAGTTGAAAACAGCGTTTTTCTATGTTTTTGCAAGTTTAAAACAGCAATTTTATCGTCATTTCTCATAAATCGCCGTTTCGCACGACAGAAACATGAATTTATCAGTTTGAATGGGGTAAATAGCTCCGTGGTAACGTGTCGGACTGTGGATCGTGAGATCCTCAGGTCGAATCCCACTGACGACAGTTACAAATTTAAATTTACCCCTGTGGTTCCCCCTCCACTAACATCCTTGGGGGCTATGATTTGACGGCTGGTAACCGCACTTCATACGAAAAAAATATATCACTTACCGAGATCTGCGTAAGCAGAGTGCCACACCCGTTATGGGTAAAAGGCGTGATGATATATATATATTTATTTATTTGAATAGTTGAAAACAGCGTTTTTCTATGTTTTTGCAAGTTTAAAACAGCAATTTTATCGTCATTTCTCATAAATCGCCGTTTCGCACAAAAGAAACATGAATTTATCAGTATGAATAGTTGAAAACAGCGTTTTTCTATGTTTTTTGCAAGTTTAAAACAGCAGTTTTATAGTGATTTCACAAAAATCCACCGTTTTGAACGAAAGAAACATGAATTTATCAGTTTGAATAGTTGAAAACAGCGTTTTTCTATGTTTTTGCAAGTTTAAAACAGCAATTTTATCGTCATTTCTCATAAATCGCCGTTTCGCACAAAAGAAACATGAATTTATCAGTTCAAATAGTTGAAAACAGCGTTTTTCTATGTTTTTGCAAGATTAAAACAGCAATTTTATCGTCATTTCTCATAATTCGCCGTTTCGCACGACAGAAACATGAATTTGTCAGTTTGAATAGTTCAAAACAGCGTTTTTCTATGTTTTTGCAAGTTTAAAACAGCAATTTTATCGTCATTTCTCATAAATCGCCGTTTCGCACGTAAGAAACATGAATTTATCAGTTTGAATAGTTGAAAACAGCGTTTTTCTGTGTTTTTGCAAGTTTAAAACAGCAATTTTATTGTCATTTCTCATAAATCGCCGTTTCACACGAAAGAAACATGAATTTGTCAGTTTGAATAGTTCAAAACAGCCTTTTTCTATGTTTTTGCAAGTTTAAAACAGCAGTTTTATCGTGATTTCACAAAAATCCACCGTTTTGAACGAAAGAAACATGAATTTATCAGTTTGAATAGTTCAAAACAGCGTTTTTCTATGTTTTTGCAAGTTTAAAACAGCAGTTTTATCGTGATTTCACACAAATCCACCGTTTCGAACGAAAGAAACATGAATTTATCAGTTCAAATAGTTGAAAACAGCGTTTTTCTATGTTTTTGCAAGTTTAAAACAGCAATTTTATCGTCATTTCTCATAAATCGCCGTTTCGCACGACAGAAACATGAATTTATCAGTTTGAATGGGGTAAATAGCTCCGTGGTAACGTGTCGGACTGTGGATCGTGAGATCCTCAGGTCAAATCCCACTGACGACAGTTACAAATTTAAATTTACCCCTGTGGTTCCCCCTCCACTAACATCCTTGGGGGCTATGATTTAACGGCTGGTAACCGCACTTCATACGAAAAAAATATATCACTTACCGAGATCTGCGTAAGCAGAGTGCCACACCCGTTATGGGTAAAAGGCGTGATGATATATATATATTTATTTATTTGAATAGTTGAAAACAGCGTTTTTCTATGTTTTTGCAAGTTTAAAACAGCAATTTTATCGTCATTTCTCATAAATCGCCGTTTCGCACAAAAGAAACATGAATTTATCAGTATGAATAGTTGAAAACAGCGTTTTTCTATGTTTTTTGCAAGTTTAAAACAGCAGTTTTATAGTGATTTCACAAAAATCCACCGTTTTGAACGAAAGAAACATGAATTTATCAGTTTGAATAGTTGAAAACAGCGTTTTTCTATGTTTTTGCAAGTTTAAAACAGCAATTTTATCGTCATTTCTCATAAATCGCCGTTTCGCACAAAAGAAACATGAATTTATCAGTTCAAATAGTTGAAAACAGCGTTTTTCTATGTTTTTGCAAGATTAAAACAGCAATTTTATCGTCATTTCTCATAATTCGCCGTTTCGCACGACAAAAACATGAATCTATCAGTTTGAATAGTTGAAAACAGCGTTTTTCTATGTTTTTGCAAGTTTAAAACAGCAAATTTATCGTCATTTCTCATAAATCGCCGTTTCGCACTAAAAAAACATGTTTTTATCAGTTTGAATAGTTGAAAACAGCGTTTTTCTATGTTTTTGCAAGTTTAAAAGAGTAATTTTACCGTCATTTCTCATAAATCGCCGTTTCGCACGAAAGAAACATGAATTTGTCAGTTTGAATAGTTCAAAACAGCGTTTTTCTATGTTTTTGCAAGTTTAAAACAGCAGTTTTATCGTGATTTCACAAAAATCCACCGTTTCGAACGAAAGAAACATGAATTTATCAGTTTGAATAGTTGAAAACAGCGTTTTTCTATGTTTTTGCAAGTTTAAAACAGCAATTTTATCGTCATTTCTCATAAATCGCCGTTTCGCACAAAAGAAACATGAATTTGTCAGTTTGAATAATTCAAAACAGCGGTTTTCTATGTTTTTGCAAGTTTAAAACAGCAATTTTATCGTCATTTCTCATAAATCGCCGTTTCGCACGAAAGAAACAGGAATTTGTCAGTTTGAATAATTCAAAACAGCGTTTTTCTATGTTTTTGCAAGTTTAAAACAGCAAATTTATCGTCATTTCTCATAAATCGCCGTTTCGCACGAAAGAAACATGTTTTTATCAGTTTGAATAGTTGAAAACAGCGTTTTTCTATGTTTTTGCAAGTTTAAAAGAGTAATTTTACCGTCATTTCTCATAAATAGCCGTTTCGCACGAAAGAAACATGAATTTGTCAGTTTGAATAGTTCAAAACAGCGTTTTTCTAGGTTTTTGCAAGTTTAAAACAGCAGTTTTATCGTGATTTCACAAAAATCCACCGTTTCGAACGAAAGAAACATGAATTTATCAGTTTGAATAGTTGAAAACAGCGTGTTTCTATGTTTTTGCAAGTATAAAACAGCAATTTTATCGTCATTTCTCATAAATCGCCGTTTTGCACGAAAGAAACATGAATTTATCAGTTTGAATAGTTGAAAACGGCGTTTTTCTATGTTTTTGCAAGTTTAAAACAGCAGTTTTATCGTGATTTCACAAAAATCAACCGTTTTGCACGAAAGAAACATGAATTTATCAGTTTGAATAGTTCAAAACAGCGTTTTTCTATGTTTTTGCAAGTTTAAAACAGCAATTTTATCGTCATTTCTCATAAATCGCCGTTTCGCACGTAAGAAACATGAATTTATCAGTTTGAATAGTTGAAAACAGCGTTTTTCTGTGTTTCTGCAAGTTTAAAACAGCAATTTTATCGTCATTTCTCATAAATCGCCGTTTCACACGAAAGAAACATGAATTTGTCAGTTTGAATAGTTCAAAACAGCCTTTTTCTATGTTTTTGCAAGTTTAAAACAGCAGTTTTATCGTGATTTCACAAAAATCCACCGTTTTGAACGAAAGAAACATGAATTTATCAGTTTGAATAGTTCAAAACAGCGTTTTTCTATGTTTTTGCAAGTTTAAAACAGCAGTTTTATCGTGATTTCACACAAATCCACCGTTTCGAACGAAAGAACCATGAATTTATCAGTTCAAATAGTTGAAAACAGCGTTTTCCATGTTTTTCAAGTTTAAAACAGCAATTTTATCGTCATTTCTCATAAATTGCCGTTTCACACAAAAGAAACATGAATTTATCAGTTCAAATAATTGAAAACAGCGTTTTTCTATGTTTTTGCAAGTTTAAAACAGCAATTTTATCGTCATTTCTCATAAATCGCCGTTTCGCACGACAGAAACATGAATTTATCAGTTTGAATGGGGTAAATAGCTCCGTGGTAACGTGTCGGACTGTGGATCGTGAGATCCTCAGGTCGAATCCCACTGACGACAGTTACAAATTTAAATTTACCCCTGTGGTTCCCCCTCCACTAACATCCTTGGGGGCTATGATTTAACGGCTGGTAACCGCACTTCATACGAAAAAAATATATCACTTACCGAGATCTGCGTAAGCAGAGTGCCACACCCGTTATGGGTAAAAGGCGTGATGATATATATATATTTATTTATTTGAATAGTTGAAAACAGCGTTTTTCTATGTTTTTGCAAGTTTAAAACAGCAATTTTATCGTCATTTCTCATAAATCGCCGTTTCGCACAAAAGAAACATGAATTTATCAGTATGAATAGTTGAAAACAGCGTTTTTCTATGTTTTTTGCAAGTTTAAAACAGCAGTTTTATAGTGATTTCTCATAAATCGCCGTTTCGCACAAAAGAAACATGAATTTATCAGTTCAAATAGTTGAAAACAGCGTTTTTCTATGTTTTTGCAAGATTAAAACAGCAATTTTATCGTCATTTCTCATAATTCGCCGTTTCGCACGACAGAAACATGAATTTATCAGTTTGAATAGTTGAAAACAGCGTTTTTCTATGTTTTTGCAAGTTTAAAACAGCAAATTTATCGTCATTTCTCATAAATCGCCGTTTCGCACTAAAGAAACATGTTTTTATCAGTTTGAATAGTTGAAAACAGCGTTTTTCTATGTTTTTGCAAGTTTAAAAGAGTAATTTTACCGTCATTTCTCATAAATCGCCGTTTCGCACGAAAGAAACATGAATTTGTCAGTTTGAATAGTTCAAAACAGCGTTTTTCTATGTTTTTGCAAGTTTAAACAGCAGTTTTATCGTGATTTCACAAAAATCCACCGTTTCGAACGAAAGAAACATGAATTTATCAGTTTGAATAGTTGAAAACAGCGTTTTTCTATGTTTTTGCAAGTTTAAAACAGCAATTTTATCGTCATTTCTCATAAATCGCCGTTTCGCACAAAAGAAACATGAATTTGTCAGTTTGAATAATTCAAAACAGCGGTTTTCTATGTTTTTGCAAGTTTAAAACAGCAATTTTATCGTCATTTCTCATAAATCGCCGTTTCGCACGAAAGAAACAGGAATTTGTCAGTTTGAATAATTCAAAACAGCGTTTTTCTATGTTTTTGCAAGTTTAAAACAGCAAATTTATCGTCATTTCTCATAAATCGCCGTTTCGCACGAAAGAAACATGTTTTTATCAGTTTGAATAGTTGAAAACAGCGTTTTTCTATGTTTTTGCAAGTTTAAAAGAGTAATTTTACCGTCATTTCTCATAAATAGCCGTTTCGCACGAAAGAAACATGAATTTGTCAGTTTGAATAGTTCAAAACAGCGTTTTTCTAGGTTTTTGCAAGTTTAAAACGGCAGTTTTATCGTGATTTCACAAAAATCCACCGTTTCGAACGAAAGAAACATGAATTTATCAGTTTGAATAGTTGAAAACAGCGTGTTTCTATGTTTTTGCAAGTATAAAACAGCAATTTTATCGTCATTTCTCATAAATCGCCGTTTTGCACGAAAGAAACATGAATTTATCAGTTTGAATAGTTGAAAACGGCGTTTTTCTATGTTTTTGCAAGTTTAAAACAGCAGTTTTATCGTGATTTCACAAAAATCAACCGTTTCGCACGATAGAAACATGAATTTGTCAGTTTGAATAGTTCAAAACAGCGTTTTTCTATGTTTTTGCAAGTTTAAAACAGCAATTTTATCGTCATTTCTCATAAATCGCCGTTTCGCACGTAAAAAACATGAATTTATCAGTTTGAATAGTTGAAAACAGCGTTTTTCTGTGTTTCTGCAAGTTTAAAACAGCAATTTTATCGTCATTTCTCATAAATCGCCGTTTCACACGAAAGAAACATGAATTTGTCAGTTTGAATAGTTCAAAACAGCCTTTTTCTATGTTTTTGCAAGTTTAAAACAGCAGTTTTATCGTGATTTCACAAAAATCCACCGTTTTGAACGAAAGAAACATGAATTTATCAGTTTGAATAGTTCAAAACAGCGTTTTTCTATGTTTTTGCAAGTTTAAAACAGCAGTTTTATCGTGATTTCACACAAATCCACCGTTTCGAACGAAAGAAACATGAATTTATCAGTTCAAATAGTTGAAAACAGCGTTTTCTATGTTTTTCAAGTTTAAAACAGCAATTTTATCGTCATTTCTCATAAATCGCCGTTTCACACGAAAGAAACATGAATTTGTCAGTTTAAATAGTTCAAAACAGCCTTTTTCTATGTTTTTGCAAGTTTAAAACAGCAGTTTTATCGTGATTTCACAAAAATCCACCGTTTTGAACGAAAGAAGCATGAATTTATCAGTTTGAATAGTTCAAAACAGCGTTTTTCTATGTTTTTGCAAGTTTAAAACAGCAGTTTTATCGTGATTTCACACAAATCCACCGTTTCGAACAAAAGAAACATGAATTTATCAGTTCAAGTAGTTGAAAACAGCGTTTTTCTATGTTTTTGCAAGTTTAAAACAGCAATTTTATCGTCATTTCTCATAATTCGCCGTTTCGCACGACAGAAACATGAATTTATCAGTTTGAATAGTTGAAAACAGCGTTTTTCTATGTTTTTGCAAGTTTAAAACAGCAAATTTATCGTCATTTCTCATAAATCGCCGTTTCGCACTAAAGAAACATGTTTTTATCAGTTTGAATAGTTGAAAACAGCGTTTTTCTATGTTTTTGCAAGTTTAAAAGAGCAATTTTACCGTCATTTCTCATAAATTGCCGTTTCGCACGAAAGAAACATGAATTTGTCAGTTTGAATAGTTGAAAACAGCGTTTTTCTATGTTTTTGCAAGTTTAAAACAGCAGTTTTATCGTCATTTCTCATAAATCTCCGTTTCGCACGAAAGAAACATGAATTTATCAGTTTGAATAGTTCAAAACAGCGTTTTTCTATGTTTTTGCAAGTTTAAAACAGCAATTTTATCGTTATTTCTCATAAATCGCCGTTTTGCACGAAAGAAACATAAATTTATCAGTTTGAATAGTTGAAAACAGCGTTTTTCTAGGTTTTTGCAAGTTTAAAACAGCAATTTTATCGTCAATTCTCATAAATCGCCGTTTCGCACTAAAGAAACATGAATTTATCAGTTTGAATAGTTCAAAACAGCGTTTTTCTATGTTTTTGCAAGTTTAAAACAGCAATTTTATCGTCATTTTTTATAAATCGCCGTTTCGCACGAAAGAAACAGGAATTTGTCAGTTTGAATAATTCAAAACAGCGTTTTTCTATGTTTTTGCAAGTTTAAAACAGCAATTTTATCGTCATTTCTCATAAATCGCCGTTTCGCACAAAAGAAACATGAATTTATCAGTATGAATAGTTGAAAACAGCGTTTTTCTATGTTTTTTGCAAGTTTAAAACAGCAGTTTTATAGTGATTTCACAAAAATCCACCGTTTTGAACGAAAGAAACATGAATTTATCAGTTTGAATAGTTGAAAACAGCGTTTTTCTATGTTTTTGCAAGTTTAAAACAGCAATTTTATCGTCATTTCTCATAAATCGCCGTTTCGCACAAAAGAAACATGAATTTATCAGTTCAAATAGTTGAAAACAGCGTTTTTCTATGTTTTTGCAAGATTAAAACAGCAATTTTATCGTCATTTCTCATAATTCGCCGTTTCGCACGACAGAAACATGAATTTATCAGTTTGAATAGTTGAAAACAGCGTTTTTCTATGTTTTTGCAAGTTTAAAACAGCAAATTTATCGTCATTTCTCATAAATCGCCGTTTCGCACTAAAGAAACATGTTTTTATCAGTTTGAATAGTTGAAAACAGCGTTTTTCTATGTTTTTGCAAGTTTAAAAGAGTAATTTTACCGTCATTTCTCATAAATCGCCGTTTCGCACGAAAGAAACATGAATTTGTCAGTTTGAATAGTTCAAAACAGCGTTTTTCTATGTTTTTGCAAGTTTAAAACAGCAGTTTTATCGTGATTTCACAAAAATCCACCGTTTCGAACGAAAGAAACATGAATTTATCAGTTTGAATAGTTGAAAACAGCGTTTTTCTATGTTTTTGCAAGTTTAAAACAGCAGTTTTATAGTGATTTCACAAAAATCCACCGTTTTGAACGAAAGAAACATGAATTTGTCAGTTTGAATAGTTGAAAACAGCGTTTTTCTATGTTTTTGCAAGTTTAAAACAGCAATTTTATCGTCATTTCTCATAAATCGCCGTTTCGCACGAAAGAAACAGGAATTTGTCAGTTTGAATAATTCAAAACAGCGTTTTTCTGTATTTTTGCAAGTTTAAAACAGCAATTTTATAGTCATTTCTCATAAATCGCCGTTTCACACGAAAGAAACATGAATTTGTCAGTTTGAATAGTTCAAAACAGCGTTTTTCTATGTTTTTGCAAGTTTAAAACAGCAGTTTTATCGTGATTTCACAAAAATCCACCGTTTCGAACGAAAGAAACATGAATTTATCAGTTTGAATAGTTGAAAACAGCGTTTTTCTATGTTTTTGCAAGTTTAAAACAGCAGTTTTATAGTGATTTCACAAAAATCCACCGTTTCGCACGACAGAAACATGAATTTATCAGTTTGAATGGGGTAAATAGCTCCGTGGTAACGTGTCGGACTGTGGATCGTGAGATCCTCAGGTCGAATCCCACTGACGACAGTTACAAATTTAAATTTACCCCTGTGGTTCCCCCTCCACTAACATCCTTGGGGGCTATGATTTAACGGCTGGTAACCGCACTTCATACGAAAAAAATATATCACTTACCGAGATCTGCGTAAGCAGAGTGCCACACCCGTTACGGGTAAAAGGCGTGATGATATATATATATTTATTTATTTGAATAGTTGAAAACAGCGTTTTTCTATGTTTTTGCAAGTTTAAAACAGCAATTTTATCGTCATTTCTCATAAATCGCCGTTTCGCACAAAAGAAACATGAATTTATCAGTATGAATAGTTGAAAACAGCGTTTTTCTATGTTTTTTGCAAGTTTAAAACAGCAGTTTTATAGTGATTTCACAAAAATCCACCGTTTTGAACGAAAGAAACATGAATTTATCAGTTTGAATAGTTGAAAACAGCGTTTTTCTATGTTTTTGCAAGTTTAAAACAGCAATTTTATCGTCATTTCTCATAAATCGCCGTTTCGCACAAAAGAAACATGAATTTATCAGTTCAAATAGTTGAAAACAGCGTTTTTCTATGTTTTTGCAAGATTAAAACAGCAATTTTATCGTCATTTCTCATAATTCGCCGTTTCGCACGACAAAAACATGAATCTATCAGTTTGAATAGTTGAAAACAGCGTTTTTCTATGTTTTTGCAAGTTTAAAACAGCAAATTTATCGTCATTTCTCATAAATCGCCGTTTCGCACTAAAGAAACATGTTTTTATCAGTTTGAATAGTTGAAAACAGCGTTTTTCTATGTTTTTGCAAGTTTAAAAGAGTAATTTTACCGTCATTTCTCATAAATCGCCGTTTCGCACGAAAGAAACATGAATTTGTCAGTTTGAATAGTTCAAAACAGCGTTTTTCTATGTTTTTGCAAGTTTAAAACAGCAGTTTTATCGTGATTTCACAAAAATCCACCGTTTCGAACGAAAGAAACATGAATTTATCAGTTTGAATAGTTGAAAACAGCGTTTTTCTATGTTTTTGCAAGTTTAAAACAGCAATTTTATCGTCATTTCTCATAAATCGCCGTTTCGCACAAAAGAAACATGAATTTGTCAGTTTGAATAATTCAAAACAGCGGTTTTCTATGTTTTTGCAAGTTTAAAACAGCAATTTTATCGTCATTTCTCATAAATCGCCGTTTCGCACGAAAGAAACAGGAATTTGTCAGTTTGAATAATTCAAAACAGCGTTTTTCTATGTTTTTGCAAGTTTAAAACAGCAAATTTATCGTCATTTCTCATAAATCGCCGTTTCGCACGAAAGAAACATGTTTTTATCAGTTTGAATAGTTGAAAACAGCGTTTTTCTATGTTTTTGCAAGTTTAAAAGAGTAATTTTACCGTCATTTCTCATAAATAGCCGTTTCGCACGAAAGAAACATGAATTTGTCAGTTTGAATAGTTCAAAACAGCGTTTTTCTAGGTTTTTGCAAGTTTAAAACAGCAGTTTTATCGTGATTTCACAAAAATCCACCGTTTCGAACGAAAGAAACATGAATTTATCAGTTTGAATAGTTGAAAACAGCGTGTTTCTATGTTTTTGCAAGTATAAAACAGCAATTTTATCGTCATTTCTCATAAATCGCCGTTTTGCACGAAAGAAACATGAATTTATCAGTTTGAATAGTTGAAAACGGCGTTTTTCTATGTTTTTGCAAGTTTAAAACAGCAGTTTTATCGTGATTTCACAAAAATCAACCGTTTCGCACGATAGAAACATGAATTTGTCAGTTTGAATAGTTCAAAACAGCGTTTTTCTATGTTTTTGCAAGTTTAAAACAGCAATTTTATCGTCATTTCTCATAAATCGCCGTTTCGCACGTAAGAAACATGAATTTATCAGTTTGATTAGTTGAAAACAGCGTTTTTCTGTGTTTCTGCAAGTTTAAAACAGCAATTTTATCGTCATTTCTCATAAATCGCCGTTTCACACGAAAGAAACATGAATTTGTCAGTTTGAATAGTTCAAAACAGCCTTTTTCTATGTTTTTGCAAGTTTAAAACAGCAGTTTTATCGTGATTTCACAAAAATCCACCGTTTTGAACGAAAGAAACATGAATTTATCAGTTTGAATAGTTCAAAACAGCGTTTTTCTATGTTTTTGCAAGTTTAAAACAGCAGTTTTATCGTGATTTCACACAAATCCACCGTTTCGAACGAAAGAAACATGAATTTATCAGTTCAAATAGTTGAAAACAGCGTTTTCCATGTTTTTCAAGTTTAAAACAGCAATTTTATCGTCATTTCTCATAAATCGCCGTTTCACACAAAAGAAACATGAATTTATCAGTTCAAATAATTGAAAACAGCGTTTTTTTATGTTTTTGCAAGTTTAAAACAGCAATTTTATCGTCATTTCTCATAAATCGCCGTTTCGCACGACAGAAACATGAATTTATCAGTTTGAATGGGGTAAATAGCTCCGTGGTAACGTGTCGGACTGTGGATCGTGAGATCCTCAGGTCGAATCCCACTGACGACAGTTACAAATTTAAATTTACCCCTGTGGTTCCCCCTCCACTAACATCCTTGGGGGCTATGATTTAACGGCTGGTAACCGCACTTCATACGAAAAAAATATATCACTTACCGAGATCTGCGTAAGCAGAGTGCCACACCCGTTATGGGTAAAAGGCGTGATGATATATATATATTTATTTATTTGAATAGTTGAAAACAGCGTTTTTCTATGTTTTTGCAAGTTTAAAACAGCAATTTTATCGTCATTTCTCATAAATCGCCGTTTCGCACAAAAGAAACATGAATTTATCAGTATGAATAGTTGAAAACAGCGTTTTTCTATGTTTTTTGCAAGTTTAAAACAGCAGTTTTATAGTGATTTCACAAAAATCCACCGTTTTGAACGAAAGAAACATGAATTTATCAGTTTGAATAGTTGAAAACAGCGTTTTTCTATGTTTTTGCAAGTTTAAAACAGCAATTTTATCGTCATTTCTCATAAATCGCCGTTTCGCACAAAAGAAACATGAATTTATCAGTTCAAATATTTGAAAACAGCGTTTTTCTATGTTTTTGCAAGATTAAAACAGCAATTTTATCGTCATTTCTCATAATTCGCCGTTTCGCACGACAGAAACATGAATTTATCAGTTTGAATAGTTGAAAACAGCGTTTTTCTATGTTTTTGCAAGTTTAAAACAGCAAATTTATCGTCATTTCTCATAAATCGCCGTTTCGCACTAAAGAAACATGTTTTTATCAGTTTGAATAGTTGAAAACAGCGTTTTTCTATGTTTTTGCAAGTTTAAAAGAGTAATTTTACCGTCATTTCTCATAAATCGCCGTTTCGCACGAAAGAAACATGAATTTGTCAGTTTGAATAGTTCAAAACAGCGTTTTTCTATGTTTTTGCAAGTTTAAACAGCAGTTTTATCGTGATTTCACAAAAATCCACCGTTTCGAACGAAAGAAACATGAATTTATCAGTTTGAATAGTTGAAAACAGCGTTTTTCTATGTTTTTGCAAGTTTAAAACAGCAATTTTATCGTCATTTCTCATAAATCGCCGTTTCGCACAAAAGAAACATGAATTTGTCAGTTTGAATAATTCAAAACAGCGGTTTTCTATGTTTTTGCAAGTTTAAAACAGCAATTTTATCGTCATTTCTCATAAATCGCCGTTTCGCACGAAAGAAACAGGAATTTGTCAGTTTGAATAATTCAAAACAGCGTTTTTCTATGTTTTTGCAAGTTTAAAACAGCAAATTTATCGTCATTTCTCATAAATCGCCGTTTCGCACGAAAGAAACATGTTTTTATCAGTTTGAATAGTTGAAAACAGCGTTTTTCTATGTTTTTGCAAGTTTAAAAGAGTAATTTTACCGTCATTTCTCATAAATAGCCGTTTCGCACGAAAGAAACATGAATTTGTCAGTTTGAATAGTTCAAAACAGCGTTTTTCTAGGTTTTTGCAAGTTTAAAACAGCAGTTTTATCGTGATTTCACAAAAATCCACCGTTTCGAACGAAAGAAACATGAATTTATCAGTTTGAATAGTTGAAAACAGCGTGTTTCTATGTTTTTGCAAGTATAAAACAGCAATTTTATCGTCATTTCTCATAAATCGCCGTTTTGCACGAAAGAAACATGAATTTATCAGTTTGAATAGTTGAAAACGGCGTTTTTCTATGTTTTTGCAAGTTTAAAACAGCAGTTTTATCGTGATTTCACAAAAATCAACCGTTTCGCACGATAGAAACATGAATTTGTCAGTTTGAATAGTTCAAAACAGCGTTTTTCTATGTTTTTGCAAGTTTAAAACAGCAATTTTATCGTCATTTCTCATAAATCGCCGTTTCGCACGTAAGAAACATGAATTTATCAGTTTGAATAGTTGAAAACAGCGTTTTTCTGTGTTTCTGCAAGTTTAAAACAGCAATTTTATCGTCATTTCTCATAAATCGCCGTTTCACACGAAAGAAACATGAATTTGTCAGTTTGAATAGTTCAAAACAGCCTTTTTCTATGTTTTTGCAAGTTTAAAACAGCAGTTTTATCGTGATTTCACAAAAATCCACCGTTTTGAACGAAAGAAACATGAATTTATCAGTTTGAATAGTTCAAAACAGCGTTTTTCTATGTTTTTGCAAGTTCAAAACAGCAGTTTTATCGTGATTTCACACAAATCCACCGTTTCGAACGAAAGAAACATGAATTTATCAGTTCAAATAGTTGAAAACAGCGTTTTCTATGTTTTTCAAGTTTAAAACAGCAATTTTATCGTCATTTCTCATAAATCGCCGTTTCACACGAAAGAAACATGAATTTGTCAGTTTAAATAGTTCAAAACAGCCTTTTTCTATGTTTTTGCAAGTTTAAAACAGCAGTTTTATCGTGATTTCACAAAAATCCACCGTTTTGAACGAAAGAAGCATGAATTTATCAGTTTGAATAGTTCAAAACAGCGTTTTTCTATGTTTTTGCAAGTTTAAAACAGCAGTTTTATCGTGATTTCACACAAATCCACCGTTTCGAACGAAAGAAACATGAATTTATCAGTTCAAGTAGTTGAAAACAGCGTTTTTCTATGTTTTTGCAAGTTTAAAACAGCAATTTTATCGTCATTTCTCATAATTCGCCGTTTCGCACGACAGAAACATGAATTTATCAGTTTGAATAGTTGAAAACAGCGTTTTTCTATGTTTTTGCAAGTTTAAAACAGCAAATTTATCGTCATTTCTCATAAATCGCCGTTTCGCACTAAAGAAACATGTTTTTATCAGTTTGAATAGTTGAAAACAGCGTTTTTCTATGTTTTTGCAAGTTTAAAAGAGCAATTTTACCGTCATTTCTCATAAATTGCCGTTTCGCACGAAAGAAACATGAATTTGTCAGTTTGAATAGTTGAAAACAGCGTTTTTCTATGTTTTTGCAAGTTTAAAACAGCAGTTTTATCGTCATTTCTCATAAATCTCCGTTTCGCACGAAAGAAACATGAATTTATCAGTTTGAATAGTTCAAAACAGCGTTTTTCTATGTTTTTGCAAGTTTAAAACAGCAATTTTATCGTTATTTCTCATAAATCGCCGTTTTGCACGAAAGAAACATAAATTTATCAGTTTGAATAGTTGAAAACAGCGTTTTTCTAGGTTTTTGCAAGTTTAAAACAGCAATTTTATCGTCAATTCTCATAAATCGCCGTTTCGCACTAAAGAAACATGAATTTATCAGTTTGAATAGTTCAAAACAGCGTTTTTCTATGTTTTTGCAAGTTTAAAACAACATTTTAAATACGTCAGTTTAGATTGTTGAAAACAGCGTTTTCTTGGTTTTGCTAGTTTAAAACAGCAATTTTATCGTGATTTCACAAAAATCCACGATTTCGAACGAAAGAAACATGAATTTATCAGTTTGATTAGTTGAAAACAGCGTTTTTTATGTTTTTACAAGTTTAAAACAGCAATTTGAATCTCATAATTCGCCGTTTCGCACGAAAGAAACATTTCACCCAATCCAAACACCACAAACACCAAACCTAAAACCCCGAGCCCCAATCCCCAAACTTAAAACCCAACCCTCAACCCCAAACCTCAACCCCAAACCTCAACCCCAAACCCCAAAACTCGAACCCCAACCCCAAACCTCAAACTTCGAACCCCAAATCCCAAACCTCAACCCCAAACCTTAACCCCAAACCTCAACCCCAAACCTCAACCCCAAACCTCAAACTCAAACCTAAACCCCAAACCTCAACCCCAAACCTCAACCCCAAACCCCAAAACTCGAACCCCAAACCCCAAACCTCAAACCCCAAACCTCAACCCCAAACCTCAAACCTCGAACCCTAAACCACAAAACTGAATTTGTCAGTTTGGATAGTTCAAAACAGCGTTTTCTATGTTTTTGCATGTTTAAAACAGCATTTTAAATACGTCAGTTTAGATTGTTGAAAACAGCGTTTTCTTGGTTTTGCTAGTTTAAAACAGCAGTTTCATCGTGATTTCACCAAAATCCACCGTTTCGCACTAAAGAAACATGTTTTTATCAGTTTGAATAGTTGAAAACAGCGTTTTCTATGTTCTTGCAAGTTTAAAACAGCATTTTAAATACGTCAGTTTAGATTGTTGAAAACAGCGTATTTTGCTAGTTTAAAACAGCAGTTTTATCGTGATTTCACAAAAATCGACCGTTTCGAAGGAAAGAAACATGAACTTATCAGTTTAAATAGTTGAAAACGGCGTTTTTCTATGTTTTTGCAAGTTTAAAACAGCAATATTATCGTCATTTCTCATAAATCGCCTTTTTGCACGAAAGAAACATGAATTTGTCAGTTTGGATAGTTCAAAACAGCGTTTTCTATGTTTTTGCAAGTTTAAAACAGCATTTTAAATACGTCAGTTTAGATTGTTGAAAACAGCGTATTTTGCTAGTTTAAAACAGTAGTTTTAGCGTGATTTTACAAAAATCCACCGTTTCGAAGGAAAGAAACATGAATTTATCAGTTTGAATAGTTGAAAACGGCGTTTTTCTATGTTTTTGCAAGTTTAAAACAGCAATTTTATCGTCATTACTCTTAAATCGCCGTTTCTCACGAAAGAAACATGAATTTATCAGTTTGAATAGTTGAAAACAGCGTTTTATCGTGATTTCACAAAAATCCGCAGTTTACAACAAAAGAAATTCATCAGTTTGATTAGTTGAAAACAGCTTTTTTTTGTTTTTACAAGTTTAAAACAGCAATTTGAATCTCATAATTCGCCGTTTCGCACGAAAGAAACATTTCACCCAATCCAAACACCACAAACACCAAACCTAAAACCCCGAACCCCAATCCCCAAACTTAAACCCCAACCCTCAACCCCAAACCTCAACCCCAAACCCCAAAACTCGAACCCCAAACCCCAAACCTCAAACCCCAAACCTCAACCCCAAACCTCAAACCTCGAACCCCAAACCACAAAACTGAATTTGTCAGTTTGGATAGTTCAAAACAGCGTTTTCTATGTTTTTGCATGTTTAAAACAGCATTTTAAATACGTCAGTTTAGATTGTTGAAAACAGTGTTTTCTTGGTTTTGCTAGTTTAAAACAGCAGTTTCATCGTGATTTCAAAAAAATCCACCGTTTCAAACTAAAGAAACATGAATTTATCAGTTTGAATAGTTGAAAACAGCGTTTTTCTATGTTTTTGCAAGTTTAAAACAACATTTTAAATACGTCAGTTTAGATTGTTGAAAACAGCGTTTTTTTGGTTTTGCTAGTTAAAAACAGCAATTTTATCGTGATTTCACAAAAATCCACCATTTCGAACGAAAGAAACATGAATTTATCAGTTTGAATAGTTGAAAACAGCGTTTTCTATATTCTTGCAAGTTTAAAACAGCATTTTAAATACGTCAGTTTAGATTGTTGAAAACAGCGTATTTTGCTAGTTTAAAACAGCAGTTTTATCGTGATTTCACAAATATCCACCGTTTCGAAGGAAAGAAACATAAACTTATCAGTTTAAATAGTTGAAAACGGCGTTTTTCTATGTTTTTGCAAGTTTAAAACAGCAATTTTATCGTCATATCTCTTAAATCGCCGTTTCTCACGAAAGAAACATGAATTTATCAGTTTGAATAGTTGAAAACAGCGTTTTATCGTGATTTCACAAAAATCCGCAGTTTCCAACAAAAGAAATTCATCAGTTTGATTAGTTGAAAACAGCGTTTTTTATGTTTTTACAAGTTTAAAACAGCAATTTGAATCTCATAATTCGCCGTTTCGCACGAAAGAAACATTTCACCCAATCCAAACACCACAAACACCAAATCTAAAACCCCGAACCCCAATCCCCAAACTTAAAACCCAACCCTCAACCCCAAACCTCAACCCCACACCTCAACCCCAAACCTCAACCCCAAACCCCAAAACTCGAATCCCAACCCCAAACTTCAAACCCCAAACCTCAAACTTCGAACCCCAAATCCCTAACCTCAAACCCCAAACCTCAACCCCAAACCTCAACCCCAAACCTCAACCCCAAACCTCAACCCAAACCTCAACCCCAAACCTCAACCCCAAACCCCAAAACTCGAACCCCAACCCCAAACCTCAAACCCCAAACCTCAAACTTCGAACCCCAAATCCCAAACCACAACCCCAAACCTTAACCCCAAACCTCAACCCCAAACCTCAACCCCAAACCTCAACCCCAAACCTCAACCTCAAACCTCAACCCCAAACCTCAACCCCAAACCCCAAAACTCGAACCCCAAACCCCAAACCTCAAACCCCAAACCTCAACCCCAAACCTCAAACCTCGAACCCTAAACCACAAAACTGAATTTGTCAGTTTGGATAGTTCAAAACAGCGTTTTCTATGTTTTTGCATGTTTAAAACAGCATTTTAAATACGTCAGTTTAGATTGTTGAAAAGAGCGTTTTTCAGCGTGATTTCACCAAAATCCACCGTTTCAAACTAAAGAAACATGAATTTATCAGTTTGAATGGTTGAAAACAGCGTTTTTCTATGTTTTTGCAAGTTTAAAACAGCAATTTTACCGTCATTTCTCATAAATCGCGGTTTCGCACGAAAGAAACATGAATTTGTAAGTTTGAATAGTTCAAAACAGCGTTTTTCTATGTTTTTGCAAGTTTAAAACAGCAATTTTATCGTCATTTCTCATAAATCGCCGTTTCGCACGAAAGAAACATGAATTTATCAGTTTGAATAGTTGAAAACAGCGTTTTTCTATGTTTTTGCAAGTTTAAAACAGCAGTTTTATCGTGATTTCACAAAAATCAACCGTTTCGCACGATAGAAACATGAATTTGTCAGTTTGAATAGTTCAAAACAGCGTTTTTCTATGATTTTGCAAGTTTAAAACAGCAATTTTATCGTCATTTCTCATAAATCGCCGTTTTGCACGTAAGAAACATGAATTTATCAGTTTGAATAGTTGAAAACAGCGTTTTTCTGTGTTTTTGCAAGTTTAAAACAGCAATTTTATCGTCATTTCTCATAAATCGCCGTTTCACACGAAAGAAACATGAATTTGTCAGTTTGAATAGTTCAAAACAGCCTTTTTCTATGTTTTTGCAAGTTTAATACAGCAGTTTTATCGTGATTTCACAAAAATCCACCGTTTTGAACGAAAGAAACATGAATTTATCAGTTTGAATAGTTCAAAACAGCGTTTTTCTATGTTTTTGCAAGTTTAAAACAGCAGTTTTATCGTGATTTCACACAAATCCACCGTTTCGAACGAAAGAAACATGAATTTATCAGTTCAAATAGTTGAAAACAGCGTTTTTCTATGTTTTTGCAAGTTTAAAACAGCAATTTTATCGTCATTTCTCATAAATCGCCGTTTAGCACGACAGAAACATGAATTTATCAGTTTGAATAGTTGAAAACAGCGTTTTTCTATGTTTTTGGAAGTTTAAAACAGCAGTTTTATAGTGATTTCACAAAAATCCACCGTTTTGAACGAAAGAAACATGAATTTATCAGTTTGAATAGTTGAAAACAGGGTTTTTCTATGTTTTTGCAAGTTTAAAACAGCAATTTTATCGTCATTTCTCATAATTCGCCGTTTTGCACAAAAGAAACATGAATTTGTCAGTTTGAATAATTCAAAACAGCGTTTTTCTATGTTTTTGCAAGTTTAAAACAGCAATTTTATCGTCATATCTCATAAATCGCCGTTTCACACGAAAGAAACATGAATTTGTCAGTTTGAATTGTTTAAAACAGCGTTTTTCTATGTTTTTGCAAGTTTAAAACAGCAGTTTTATCGTGATTTCACAAAAATCAACCGTTTCGCACGATAGAAACATGAATTTGTCAGTTTGAATAGTTCAAAACAGCGTTATTCTATGTATTTGCAAATTTAAAACAGCAATTTTATCGTCATTTCTCATAAATCGCCGTTTCGCACGTAAGAAACATGAATTTATCAGTTTGAATAGTTGAAAACAGCGTTTTTCTGTGTTTTTGCAAGTTTAAAACAGCAATTTTATCGTCATTTCTCATAAATCGCCGTTTCACACGAAAGAAACATGAATTTGTCAGTTTAAATAGTTCAAAACAGCCTTTTTCTATGTTTTTGCAAGTTTAAAACAGCAGTTTTATCGTGATTTCACAAAAATCCACCGTTTTGAACGAAAGAAGCATGAATTTATCAGTTTGAATAGTTTAAAACAGCGTTTTTCTATGTTTTTGCAAGTTTAAAACAGCAAATTTATCGTCATTTCTCATAAATCGCCGTTTCGCACTAAAGAAACATGTTTTTATCAGTTTGAATAGTTGAAAACAGCGTTTTTCTATGTTTTTGCAAGTTTAAAAGAGTAATTTTACCGTCATTTCTCATAAATCGCCGTTTCGCACGAAAGAAACATGAATTTGTCAGTTTGAATAGTTCAAAACAGCGTTTTTCTATGTTTTTGCAAGTTTAAAACAGCAGTTTTATCGTCATTTCTCATAAATCGCCGTTTCGCACGAAAGAAACATGAATTTATCAGTTTGAATAGTTCAAAACAGCGTTTTTCTATGTTTTTGCAAGTTTAAAACAGCAATTTTATCGTCATTTCTCATAAATCGCCATTTCGCACGAAAGAAACATGAATTTATCAGTTTGAATAGTTCAAAACAGCGTTTTCTATGTTTTTGCAAGTTTAAAACAGCAATTTTATCGTTATTTCTCATAAATCGCCGTTTCGCACGAAAGAAACATAAATTTATCAGTTTGAATAGTTGAAAACAGCGTTTTTCTAGGTTTTTGCAAGTTTAAAACAGCAATTTTATCGTCATTTCTCATAAATCGCCGTTTCGCACTAAAGAAACATGAATTTATCAGTTTGAATAGTTCAAAACAGCGTTTTTCTATGTTTTTGCAAGTTTAAAACAACATTTTAAATACGTCAGTTTAGATTGTTGAAAACAGCGTTTTCTTGGTTTTGCTAGTTTAAAACAGCAATTTTATCGTGATTTCACAAAAATCCACCATTTCGAACGAAAGAAACATGAATTTATCAGTTAGAATAGTTGAAAACAGCGTTTTCTATGTTCTTGCAAGTTTAAAACAGCATTTTAAATACGTCAGTTTAGATTGTTAAAAACAGCGTATTTTGCTAGTTTAAAACAGCAGTTTTATGGTGATTTCACAAAAATCCACCGTTTCGAAGGAAAGAAACATGAACTTATCAGTTTAAATAGTTGAAAACGGCGTTTTTCTATGTTTTTGCAAGTTTAAAACAGCAATATTATCGTCATTTCTCATAAATCGCCGTTTCGCACGAAAGAAACATGAATTTGTCAGTTTGGATAGTTCAAAACAGCGTTTTCTATGTTTTTGCAAGTTTAAAACAGCATTTTAAATACGTCAGTTTAGATTGTTGAAAACAGTGTATTTTGTTAGTTTAAAACAGCAGTTTTAGCGTGATTTCAAAAAAATACACCATTTCGAAGGAAAGAAACATGAATTTATCAGTTTGAGTAGTTGAAAACGGCGTTTTTCTATGTTTTTGCAAGTTTAAAACAGCAATTTTATCGTCATTTCTCTTAAATCGCCGTTTCTCACGAAAGAAACATGAATTTATCAGTTTGAATAGTTGAAAACAGCGTTTAATCGTGATTTCACAAAAATCCGCAGTTTCCAACAAAAGAAATTCATCAGTTTGATTAGTTGAAAACAGCGTTTTTTATGTTTTTACAAGTTTAAAACAGCAATTTGAATCTCATAATTCGCCGTTTCGCACGAAAGAAACATTTCACCCAATCCAAACACCACAAACACCAAACCTAAAACCCCGAGCCCCAATCCCCAAACTTAAAACCCAACCCTCAACCCCAAACCTCAACCCCAAACCTCAACCCCAAACCTCAACCCCAAACCTCAACCCAAACCTCAACCCCAAACCTCAACCCCAAACCCCAAAACTCGAACCCCAACCCCAAACCTCAAACCCCAAACCTCAAACTTCGAACCCCAAATCCCAAACCTCAACCTCAAACTTTAACCCCAAACCTCAACCCCAAACCTCAACCCCAAACCTCAACCCCAAACCTCAACCCCAAACCTCAACCTCAAACCTAAACCCCAAACCTCAACCCCAAACCTCAACCCCAAACCCCAAAACTCGAACCCCAAACCCCAAACCTCAAACCCCAAACCTCAAACCCCAAACCTCAACCCCAAACCTCAAACCTCGAACCCCAAACCACAAAACTGAATTTGTCAGTTTGGATAGTTCAAAACAGCGTTTTCTATGTTTTTGCATGTTAAAAACAGGATTTTAAATACGTCAGTTTAGATTGTTGAAAACAGCGTTTTCTTGGTTTTGCTAGTTTAAAACAGCAGTTTCATCGTGATTTCACCAAAATCCACCGTTTCAAACTAAAGAAACATGAATTTATCAGTTTGAATAGTTGAAAACAGCGTTTTTCTATGTTTTTGCAAGTTTAAAACAGCAATTTTATCGTCATTTCTCATAAATCGCGGTTTCGCACGAAAGAAACATGAATTTGTAAGTTTGAATAGTTCAAAACAGCGTTTTTCTATGTTTTAGCAAGTTTAAAACAGCAATTTTATCGTCATTTCTCATAAAACGCCGTTTCACACGAAAGAAATATGAATTTGTCAGTTTGAATAGTTAAAAACAGCGTTTTTCTATGTTTTTGCAAGTTTAAAACAGCAGTTTTATCGTGATTTCACACAAATTCACCGTTTCGAACGAAAGAAACATGAATTTATCAGTTCAAATAGTTGAAAACAGCGTTTTTCTATGTTTTTGCAAGTTTAAAACAGCAGTTTTATCGTGATTTCACACAAATCCACCGTTTCGAACGAAAGAAACATGAATTTATCAGTTCAAATAGTTGAAAACAGCGTTTTTCTATGTGTTTGCAAGTTTAAAACAGCGCTTTTATCGTCATTTCTCATAAATCGCCGTTTCGCACGACAGAAACATGAATTTAACAGTTTGAATAGTTGAAAACAGCGTTTTTCTATGTTTTTGCAAGTTTAAAACAGCAGTTTTATAGTGATTTCACAAAAATCCACCGTTTTGAACGAAAGAAACATGAATTCATCAGTTTGAATAGTTGAAAACAGCGTTTTTCTATTTTTTTGCAAGTTTAAAACAGCAATTTTATCGTCATTTCTCATAATTCGCCGTTTCGCACGAAAGAAACATGAATTTGTCAGTTTGAATAATTCAAAACAGCGTTTTTCTATGTTTTTGCAAGTTTAAAACAGCAATTTTATCGTCATTTCTCATAAAACGCCGTTTCACATGAAAGAAACATGAATTTGTCAGTTTGAATAGTTAAAAACAGCGTTTTTCTATGTTTTTGCAAGTTTAAAACAGCAATTTTATCGTCATTTCTCATAAATCGCCGTTTCGCACGAGAGAAACATGAATTTATCAGTTTGAATAGTTGAAAACAGCGTTTTTCTATGTTTTTGCAAGTTTAAAACAGCAATTTTATCGTCATTTCTCATAAATCGCCGTTTCGCACGAAAGAAACATGAATTTATCAGTATGAATAGTTGAAAACAGCGTTTTTCTATGTTTTTGGAAGTTTAAAACAGCAGTTTTATAGTGATTTCACAAAAATCCACCGTTTTGAACGAAAGAAACATGAATTTATCAGTTTGAATAGTTGAAAACAGCGTTTTACTATGTTTTTGCAAGTTTAAAACAGCAATTTTATCGTCATTTCTCATAATTCGCCGTTTCGCACGAAAGAAACATGAAATTGTCAGTTTGAATAATTCAAAACAGCGTTTTTCTATGTTTTTGCAAGTTTAAAACAGCAATTTTATCGTCATATCTCATAAATCGCCGTTTCACACGAAAGAAACATGAATTTGTCAGTTTGAATAGTTCAAAACAGCGTTTTTCTATGTTTTTGCAAGTTTAAAACAGCAGTTTTATCGTGATTTCACAAAAATCAACCGTTTCGCACGATAGAAACATGAATTTGTCAGTTTGAATAGTTCAAAACAGCGTTTTTCTATGTGTTTGCAAGTTTAAAACAGCAATTTTATCGTCATTTCTCATAAATCGCCGTTTCGCACGACAGAAACATGAATTTAACAGTTTGAATAGTTGAAAACAGCGTTTTTCTATGTTTTTGCAAGTTTAAAACAGCAGTTTTATAGTGATTTCACAAAAATCCACCGTTTTGAACGAAAGAAACATGAATTCATCAGTTTGAATAGTTGAAAACAGCGTTTTTCTATTTTTTTGCAAGTTTAAAACAGCAATTTTATCGTCATTTCTCATAATTCGCCGTTTCGCACGAAAGAAACATGAATTTGTCAGTTTGAATAATTCAAAACAGCGTTTTTCTATGTTTTTGCAAGTTTAAAACAGCAATTTTATCGTCATTTCTCATAAAACGCCGTTTCACATGAAAGAAACATGAATTTGTCAGTTTGAATAGTTAAAAACAGCGTTTTTCTATGTTTTTGCAAGTTTAAAACAGCAATTTTATCGTCATTTCTCATAAATCGCCGTTTCGCACGAGAGAAACATGAATTTATCAGTTTGAATAGTTGAAAACAGCGTTTTTCTATGTTTTTGCAAGTTTAAAACAGCAATTTTATCGTCATTTCTCATAAATCGCCGTTTCGCACGAAAGAAACATGAATTTATCAGTATGAATAGTTGAAAACAGCGTTTTTCTATGTTTTTGGAAGTTTAAAACAGCAGTTTTATAGTGATTTCACAAAAATCCACCGTTTTGAACGAAAGAAACATGAATTTATCAGTTTGAATAGTTGAAAACAGCGTTTTACTATGTTTTTGCAAGTTTAAAACAGCAATTTTATCGTCATTTCTCATAATTCGCCGTTTCGCACGACAGAAACATGAATTTATCAGTTTGAATAGTTGAAAACAGCGTTTTTCTATGTTTTTGCAAGTTTAAAACAGCAAATTTATCGTCATTTCTCATAAATCGCCGTTTCGCACTAAAGAAACATGTTTTTATCAGTTTGAATAGTTGAAAACAGCGTTTTTCTATGTTTTTGCAAGTTTTAAAGAGTAATTTTACAGTCATTTCTCATAAATCGCCGTTTCGCACGAAAGAAACATGAATTTGTCAGTTTGAATAGTTCAAAACAGCGTTTTTCTATGTTTTTGCAAGTTTAAAACAGCAGTTTTATCGTCATTTCTCATAAATCGCCGTTTCGCACGAAAGAAACATGAATTTATCAGTTTGAATAGTTCAAAACAGCGTTTTTCTATGTTTTTGCAAGTTTAAAACAGCAATTTTATCGTCATTTCTCATAAATCGCCATTTCGCACGAAAGAAACATGAATTTATCAGTTTGAATAGTTCAAAACAGCGTTTTCTATGTTTTTGCAAGTATAAAACAGCAATTTTATCGTCATTTCTCATAAATCGCCGTTTCGCACTAAAGAAACATGAATTTATCAGTTTGAATAGTTCAAAACAGCGTTTTTCTATGTTTTTGCAAGTTTAAAACAACATTTTAAATACGTCAGTTTAGATTGTTGAAAACAGCGTTTTCTTGGTTTTGCTAGTTTAAAACAGCAATTTTATCGTGATTTCACAAAAATCCACCATTTCGAACGAAAGAAACATGAATTTATCAGTTAGAATAGTTGAAAACAGCGTTTTCTATGTTCTTGCAAGTTTAAAACAGCATTTTAAATACGTCAGTTTAGATTGTTAAAAACAGCGTATTTTGCTAGTTTAAAACAGCAGTTTTATGGTGATTTCACAAAAATCCACCGTTTCGAAGGAAAGAAACATGAACTTATCAGTTTAAATAGTTGAAAACGGCGTTTTTCTATGTTTTTGCAAGTTTAAAACAGCAATATTATCGTCATTTCTCATAAATCGCCGTTTCGCACGAAAGAAACATGAATTTGTCAGTTTGGATAGTTCAAAACAGCGTTTTCTATGTTTTTGCAAGTTTAAAACAGCATTTTAAATACGTCAGTTTAGATTGTTGAAAACAGTGTATTTTGTTAGTTTAAAACAGCAGTTTTAGCGTGATTTCAAAAAAATCCACCGTTTCGAAGGAAAGAAACATGAATTTATCAGTTTGAGTAGTTAAAAACGGCGTTTTTCTATGTTTTTGCAAGTTTAAAACAGCAATTTTATCGTCATTTCTCTTAAATCGCCGTTTCTCACGAAAGAAACATGAATTTATCAGTTTGAATAGTTGAAAACAGCGTTTTATCGTGATTTCACAAAAATCCGCAGTTTCCAACAAAAGAAATTCATCAGTTTGATTAGTTGAAAACAGCGTTTTTTATGTTTTTACAAGTTTAAAACAGCAATTTGAATCTCATAATTCGCCGTTTCGCACGAAAGAAACATTTCACCCAATCCAAACACCACAAACACCAAACCTAAAACCCCGAACCCCAATCCCCAAACTTAAAACCCAACCCTCAACCCCAAACCTCAACCCCAAACCTCAACCCTAAACCTCAACCCCAAACCCCAAAACTCGAACCCCAACCCCAAACCTCAAACCCCAAACCTCAAACTTCGAACCCCAAATCCCTAACCTCAAACCCTAAACCTCAACCTCAAACTTTAACCCCAAACCTCAACCCCAAACCTCCACCCCAAACCTCAACCCCAAACCTCAACCTCAAACCTAAACCCCAAACCTCAACCCCAAACCTCAACCCCAAACCTCAACCCCAAACCCCAAAACTCGAACCCCAAACCCCAAACCTCAAACCCCAAACCTCAAACCCCAAACCTCAACCCCAAACCTCAAACCTCGAACCCCAAACCACAAAACTGAATTTGTCAGTTTGGATAGTTCAAAACAGCGTTTTCTATGTTTTTGCGTGTTAAAAACAGGATTTTAAATACGTCAGTTTAGATTGTTGAAAACAGCGTTTTCTTGGTTTTGCTAGTTTAAAACAGCAGTTTCATCGTGATTTCACCAAAATCCACCGTTTCAAACTAAAGAAACATGAATTTATCAGTTTGAATAGTTGAAAACAGCGTTTTTCTATGTTTTTGCAATATTAAAACAGCAATTTTATCGTCATTTCTCATAAATCGCCGTTTCGCACGAAAGAAACATGAATTTATCAGTTTGAATAGTTGAAAACAGCGTTTTTTTATGTTTTTGCAAGTTTAAAACAGCAAATTTATCGTCATTTCTCATAAATCGCCGTTTTGCACTAAAGAAACATGTTTTTATCAGTTTGAATAGTTGAAAACAGCGTTTTTCTATGTTTTTGCAAGTTTAAAAGAGTAATTTTACCGTCGTTTCTCATAAATCGCCGTTTCGCACGAAAGAAACATGAATTTGTCAGTTTGAATAGTTCAAAACAGCGTTTTTCTATGTTTTTGCAAGTTTAAAACAGCAGTTTTATCGTCATTTCTCATAAATCGCCGTTTCGCACGAAAGAAACATGAATTTATCAGTTTGAATAGTTCAAAACAGCGTTTTTCTATGTTTTTGCAAGTTTAAAACAGCAATTTAATCGTCATTTCTCATAAATCGCCATTTCGCACGAAAGAAACATGAATTTATCAGTTTGAATAGTTCAAGACAGCGTTTTCTATGTTTTTGCAAGTTTAAAACAGCAATTTTATCGTTATTTCTCATAAATCGCCGTTTCGCACGAAAGAAACATAAATTTATCAGTTTGAATAGTTGAAAACAGCGTTTTTCTAGGTTTTTGCAAGTTTAAAACAGCAATTTTATCGTCATTTCTCATAAATCTCCGTTTCGCACTAAAGAAACATGAATTTATCAGTTTGAATAGTTCAAAACAGCGTTTTTCTATGTTTTTGCAAGTTTAAAACAACATTTTAAATACGTCAGTTTAGATTGTTGAAAACAGCGTTTTCTTGGTTTTGCAAGTTTAAAACAGCAATTTTATCGTGATTTCACAAAAATCCACCATTTCGAACGAAAGAAACATGAATTTATCAGTTAGAATAGTTGAAAACAGCGTTTTCTATGTTCTTGCAAGTTTAAAACAGCATTTTAAATACGTCAGTTTAGATTGTTAAAAACAGCGTATTTTGCTAGTTTAAAACAGCAGTTTTATGGTGATTTCACAAAAATCCACCGTTTCGAAGGAAAGAAACATGAACTTATCAGTTTAAATAGTTGAAAACGGCGTTTTTCTATGTTTTTGCAAGTTTAAAACAGCAATATTATCGGCATTTCTCATAAATCGCCGTTTCGCACGAAAGAAACATGAATTTGTCAGTTTGGATAGTTCAAAACAGCGTTTTCTATGTTTTTGCAAGTTTAAAACAGCATTTTAAATACGTCAGTTTAGATTGTTGAAAACAGTGTATTTTGTTAGTTTAAAACAGCAGTTTTAGCGTGATTTCAAAAAAATCCACCGTTTCGAAGGAAAGAAACATGAATTTATCAGTTTGAGTAGTTGAAAACGGCGTTTTTCTATGTTTTTGCAAGTTTAAAACAGCAATTTTATCGTCATTTCTCTTAAATCGCCGTTTCTCACGAAAGAAACATGAATTTATCAGTTTGAATAGTTGAAAACAGCGTTTTATCGTGATTTCACAAAAATCCGCAGTTTCCAACAAAAGAAATTCATCAGTTTGATTAGTTGAAAACGGCGTTTTTTATGTTTTTACAAGTTTAAAACAGCAATTTGAATCTCATAATTCGCCGTTTCGCACGAAAGAATCATTTCACCCAATCCAAACCCCAAACCCCGAACCCCAATCCCCAAACTTAAAACCCAACCCTCAACCCCAAACCTCAACCCCAAACCTCAACCCCAAACCTCAACCCCAAACCTCAACCCCAAACCTCAACCCCAAACCCTAAAACTCGAACCCCAACCCCAAACCTCAAACCCCAAACCTCAAACTTCGAACCCCAAATCCCTAACCTCAAACCCCAAACCTCAACCCCAAACCTCAACCCCAAACCTCAACCCCAAACCTTAACCCCAAACCTCAACCCCAAACCTCAACCCAAACCTCAACCCCAAACCTCAACCCCAAAACCCAAAACTCGAACCCCAACCCCAAACCTCAAACCCCAAACCTCAAACTTCGAACCCCAAATCCCAAACCTCAACCTCAAACATTAACCCCAAACCTCAACCCCAAACCTCAACCCCAAACCTCAACCCCAAACCTCAACCTCAAACCTAAACCCCAAACCTCAACCCCAAACCTCAACCCCAAACCCCAAAACTCGAACCCCAAACCCCAAACCTCAAACCCCAAACCTCAAACCCCAAACCTCAACCCCAAACCTCAAACCTCGAACCCCAAACCACAAAACTGAATTTGTCAGTTTGGATAGTTCAAAACAGCGTTTTCTATGTTTTTGCATGTTAAAAATAGGATTTTAAATACGTCAGTTTAGATTGTTGAAAACAGCGTTTTCTTGGTTTTGCTAGTTTAAAACAGCAGTTTCATCGTGATTTCACCAAAATCCACCGTTTCAAACTAAAGAAACATGAATTTATCAGTTTGAATAGTTGAAAACAGCGTTTTTCTATGTTTTTGCAAGTTTAAAAAAGCAATTTTATCGTCATTTCTCATAAATCGCGGTTTCGCACGAAAGAAACATGAATTTGTAAGTTTGAATAGTTCAAAACAGCGTTTTTCTATGTTTTAGCAAGTTTAAAACAGCAATTTTATCGTAATTTCTCATAAATCGCCGTTTCGCACGAAAGAAACATGAATTTATCAGTTTGAATAGTTGAAAACAGCGTTTTTCTATGTTTTTGCAAGTTTAAAACAACATTTTAAATACGTCAGTTTAGATTGTTGAAAACAGCGTTTTCTTGGTTTTGCTAGTTTAAAACAGCAATTTTATCGTGATTTCACAAAAATCCACCGTTTCGAACGAGAGAAACATGAATTTATCAGTTTGAATAGTTGAAAACAGCGTTTTCTATGTTCTTGCAAGTTTAAAACAGCATTTTAAATACGTCAGTTTAGATTGTTGAAAACAGCGTATTTTGCTAGTTTAAAACAGCAGTTTTATCGTGATTTCACAAAAATCGACCGTTTCGAAGGAAAGAAGCATGAACTTATCAGTTTAAATAGTTGAAAACGGCGTTTTTCTATGTTTTTGCAAGTTTAAAACAGCAATATTATCGTCATTTCTCATAAATCGCCTTTTCGCACGAAAGAAACATGAATTTGTCAGTTTGGATAGTTCAAAACAGCGTTTTCTATGTTTTTGCAAGTTTAAAACAGCATTTTAAATACGTCAGTTTAGATTGTTGAAAACAGCGTATTTTGCTAGTTTAAAACAGTAGTTTTAGCGTGATTTTACAAAAATCCACCGTTTCGAAGGAAAGAAACATGAATTTATCAGTTTGAATAGTTGAAAACGGCGTTTTTCTATGTTTTTGCAAGTTTAAAACAGCAATTTTATCGTCATTTCTCTTAAATCGCCGTTTCTCACGAAAGAAACATGAATTTATCAGTTTGAATAGTTGAAAACAGCGTTTTATCGTGATTCCACAAAAATCCGCAGTTTACAACAAAAGAAATTCATCAGTTTGATTAGTTGAAAACAGCGTTTTTTTGTTTTTACAAGTTTAAAACAGCAATTTGAATCTCATAATTCGCCGTTTCGCACGAAAGAAATATTTCACCCAATCCAAACACCACAAACACCAAACCTAAAACCCCGAACCCTAATCCCCAAACTTAAAACCCAACCCTCAACCCCAAACCTCAACTTCAAACCCCAAAACTCGAACCCCAACCCCAAACCTCAAACCCCAAACCTCAAACTTCGAACCCAAAATCCCAAACCTCAACCCCAAACCATAACCCCAAACCTCAACCCCAAACCTCAACCCCAAACCTCAACCTCAAACCTAAACCCCAAACCTCAACCCCAAACCTCAACCCCAAACCTCAACCCCAAACCCCAAAACTTTAACCCCAAACCCCAAACCTCAAACCCCAAACCTCAACCCCAAACCTCAAACCTCGAACCCCAAACCACAAAACTGAATTTGTCAGTTTGGATAGTTCAAAACAGCGTTTTCTATGTTTTTGCATGTTTAAAACAGCATTTTAAATACGTCAGTTTAGATTGTTGAAAACAGCGTTTTCTTGGTTTTGCTAGTTTAAAACAGCAGTTTCATCGTGTTTTCACCAAAATCCACCGTTTCAAACTAAAGAAACATGAATTTGTAAGTTTGAATAGTTCAAAACACCGTTTTTCTATGTTTTAGCAAGTTTAAAACAGCAATTTTATCGTAATTTCTCATAAATCGCCGTTTCGCATGAAAGAAACATGAATTTATCAGTTTGAATAGTTGAAAACAGCGTTTTTCTATGTTTTTGCAAGTTTAAAACAACATTTTAAATACGTCAGTTTAGATTGTTGAAAACAGCGTTTTCTTGGTTTTGCTAGTTTAAAACAGCAATTTTATCGTGATTTCACAAAAATCCACGGTTTCGAACGAAAAAAACATGAATTTATCAGTTTGAATAGTTGAAAACAGCGTTTTCTATGTTCTTGCAAGTTTAAAACAGCATTTTAAATACGTCAGTTTAGATTGTTGAAAACAGCGTATTTTGCTAGTTTAAAACAGCAGTTTTATCGTGATTTCACAAAAATCGACCTTTTCGAAGGAAAGAAACATGAACTTATCAGTTTAAATAGTTGAAAACGGCGTTTTTCTATGTTTTTGCAAGTTTAAAACAGCAATATTATCGTCATTTCTCATAAATCGCCTTTTCGCACGAAAGAAACATGAATTTGTCAGTTTGGATAGTTCAAAACAGCGTTTTCTATGTTTTTGCAAGTTTAAAACAGCATTTTAAATACGTCAGTTTAGATTGTTGAAAACAGCGTATTTTGCTAGTTTAAAACAGTAGTTTTAGCGTGATTTTACAAAAATCCACCGTTTCGAAGGAAAGAAACATGAATTTATCAGTTTGAATAGTTGAAAACGGCGTTTTTCTATGTTTTTGCAAGTTTAAAACAGCAATTTTATCGTCATTTCTCTTAATTCGCCGTTTCGCACGAAAGAAATATTTCAGCCAATCCAAACACCACAAACACCAAACCTAAAACCCCGAACCCCAATCCCCAAACTTAAACCCCAACCCTCAACCCCAAACCTCAACCCCAAACCTCCACCCCAAACCTCTACCCCAAACCTCAACCCCAAACCTCAACCCCAAACCTCAAACCTCGAACCCCAAACCACAAAACTGAATTTGTCAGTTTGGATAGTTCAAAACAGCGTTTTCTATGTTTTTGCATGTTTAAAACAGCATTTTAAATACGTCAGTTTAGATTGTTGAAAACAGCGTTTTCTTGGTTTTGCTAGTTTAAAACAGCAGTTTCATCGTGATTTCAAAAAAATCCACCGTTTCAAACTAAAGAAACATGAATTTATCAGTTTGAATAGTTGAAAACAGCGTTTTTCTATGTTTTTGCAAGTTTAAAACAACATTTTAAATACGTCAGTTTAGATTGTTGAAAACAGCGTTTTCTTGGTTTTGCAAGTTTAAAACAGCAATTTTATCGTGATTTCACAAAAATCCACCTTTTCGAACGAAAGAAACATGAATTTATCAGTTTGAATAGTTGAAAACAGCGTTTTATATGTTCTTGCAAGTTTAAAACAGCATTTTAAATACGTCAGTTTAGATTGTTGAAAACAGCGTATTTTGCTAGTTTAAAACAGCAGTTTTATCGTGATTTCACAAATATCCACCGTTTCGAAGGAAAGAAACATAAACTTATTAGTTTAAATAGTTGAAAACGGCGTTTTTCTATGTTTTTGCAAGTTTAAAACAGCAATTTTATCGTCATTTCTCTTAAATCGCCGTTTCTCACGAAAGAAACATGAATTTATCAGTTTGAATAGTTGAAAACAGCATTTTATCGTGATTTCAACAAATCCGCAGTTTCCAACAAAAGAAATTCATCAGTTTGATTAGTTGAAAACAGCGTTTTTTTGTTTTTACAAGTTTAAAACAGCAATTTGAATCTCATAATTCGCCGTTTCGCACGAAAGAAGCATTTCACCCAATCCAAACACCACAAACACCAAACCTAAAACCCCGAACCCCAATCCCCAAACTTAAACCCCAACCCTCAACCCCAAATCTCTACCCCAAACCTCAACCCCAAACCTCAACCCCAAACCTCAACCCCAAACCTCAACCCCAAACCTCAACCCCAAACCCCAAAACTCGAACCCCAACCCCAAACCTCAAACCCCAAACCTCAAACTTCGAACCCCAAATCCCTAACCTCAAACCCCAAACCTCAACCCCAAACCTCAACCCCAAACCTCATACCCAAACCTCAACCCCAAACCTCAACCCTAAACCTCAACCCCAAACCCCAAAACTCGAACCCCAACCCCAAACCTCAAACCCCAAACCTCAAACTTCGAACCCCAAATCCCTAACCTCAACCCCAAACCTCAACCCCAAACCTCAACCCTAAACCTCAACCCCAAACCCCAAAACTCGAACCCCAACCCCAAACCTCAAACCCCAAACCTCATACTTCGAACCCCAAATCCCTAACCTCAAACTTTAAACCTCAACCCCAAACCTTAACCCCAAACCTTAACCATAAACCTCAACCTTAAACATCAACCCCAAACCTCAACCCCAAACATCAACCCCAAACCTCAACCCCAAACCTCAACCCCAAACCTCAACCCCAAACCTCAACCCCAAACCCCAAAACTCGAACCCCAAACCCCAAACCTCAAACCCCAAACCTCAACCCCAAACCTCAAACCTCGAACCCCAAACCACAAAACTGAATTTGTCAGTTTGGATAGTTCAAAACAGCGTTTTCTATGTTTTTGCATGTTTAAAACAGCATTTTAAATACGTCAGTTTAGATTGTTGAAAACAGCGTTTTCTTGGTTTTGCTAGTTTAAACCAGCAGTTTCATCGTGATTTCAAAAAAATCCACCGTTTCAAACTAAAGAAACATGAATTTATCAGTATGAATAGTTGAAAACAGCGTTTTTCTATGTTTTTGCAAGTTTAAAACAGCAGTTTTATAGTGATTTCACAAAAATCCACCGTTTTGAACGAAAGAAACATGAATTTATTAGTTTGAATAGTTGAAAACAGCGTTTTTCTATGTTTTTGCAAGTTTAAAACAGCAATTTTATCGTCATTTCTCATAATTCGCCGTTTCACATGAAAGAAACATGAATTTGTCAGTTTGAATAGTTCAAAACAGCGTTTTTCTATATTTTTGCAAGTTTAAAACAGCAGTTTTATCGTGATTTCACAAAAATCAACCGTTTCGCACGATAGAAACATGAATTTGTCAGTTTGAATAGTTCAAAACGGCGTTTTTCTATGTTTTTGCAAGTTTAAACAGCAATTTTATCGTCATTTCTCATAAATCGCCGTTTCGCACGTAAGAAACATGAATTTATCAGTTTGAATAGTTGAAAACAGCGTTTTTCTGTGTTTTTGCAAGTTTAAAACAGCAATTTTATCGTCATTTCTCATAAATCGCCGTTTCACACGAAAGAAACATGAATTTGTCAGTTTAAATAGTTCAAAACAGCCTTTTTCTATGTTTTTGCAAGTTTAAAACAGCAGTTTTATCGTGATTTCACAAAAATCCACCGTTTTGAAAGAAAGAAGCATGAATTTATCAGTTTGAATAGTTCAAAACAGCGTTTTTCTATGTTTTTGCAAGTTTAAAACAGCAGTTTTATCGTGATTTCACACAAATCCACCGTTTCGAACGAAAGAAACATGAATTTATCAGTTCAAATAGTTGAAAACAGCGTTTTTCTATGTTTTTGCAAGTTTAAAACAGCAATTTTATCGTCATTTCTCATAATTCGCCGTTTCGCACGACAGAAACATGAATTTATCAGTTTGAATAGTTGAAAACTGCGTTTTTCTATGTTTTTGCAAGTTTAAAACAGCAAATTTATCGTCATTTCTCATAAATCGCCGTTTCGCACTAAAGAAACATGTTTTTATCAGTTTGAATAGTTGAAAACAGCGGTTTTCTATGTTTTTGCAAGTTTAAAAGAGTAATTTTACCGTCATTTCTCATAAATCGCCGTTTCGCACGAAAGAAACATGAATTTGTCAGTTTGAATAGTTCAAAACAGCGTTTTTCTATGTTTTTGCAAGTTTAAAACAGCAGTTTTATCGTCATTTCTCATAAATCGCCGTTTCGCACGAAAGAAACATGAATTTATCAGTTTGAATAGTTCAAAACAGCGTTTTTCTATGTTTTTGCAAGTTTAAAACAGCAATTTTATCGTCATTTCTCATAAATCGCCATTTCGCACGAAAGAAACATGAATTTATCAGTTTGAATAGTTCAAAACAGCGTTTTCTATGTTTTTGCAAGTTTAAAACAGCAATTTTATTGTTATTTCTCATAAATCGCCGTTTCGCACGAAAGAAACATAAATTTATCAGTTTGAATAGTTGAAAACAGCGTTTTTCTAGGTTTTTGCAAGTTTAAAACAGCAATTTTATCGTCATTTCTCATAAATCGCCGTTTCGCACTAAAGAAACATGAATTTATCAGTTTGAATAGTTCAAAACAGCGTTTTTCTATGTTTTTGCAAGTTTAAAACAACATTTTAAATACGTCAGTTTAGATTGTTGAAAACAGCGTTTTCTTGGTTTTGCTAGTTTAAAACAGCAATTTTATCGTGATTTCACAAAAATCCACCATTTCGAACGAAAGAAACATGAATTTATCAGTGTGAATAGTTGAAAACAGCGTTTTCTATGTTCTTGCAAGTTTAAAACAGCATTTTAAATACGTCAGTTTAGATTGTTAAAAACAGCGTATTTTGCTAGTTTAAAATAGCAGTTTTATGGTGATTTCACAAAAATCCACCGTTTCGAAGGAAAGAAACATGAACTTATCAGTTTAAATAGTTGAAAACGGCGTTTTTCTATGTTTTTGCAAGTTTAAAACAGCAATATTATCGTCATTTCTCATAAATCGCCGTTTCGCACGAAAGAAACATGAATTTGTCAGTTTGGATAGTTCAAAACAGCGTTTTCTATGTTTTTGCAAGTTTAAAACAGCATTTTAAATACGTTAGTTTAGATTGTTGAAAACAGTGTATTTTGCTAGTTTAAAACAGCAGTTTTAGCGTGATTTCAAGAAAATCCACCGTTCCGAAGGAAAGAAACAAGAATTTATCAGTTTGAGTAGTTGAAAACGGCGTTTTTCTATGTTTTTGCAAGTTTAAAACAGCAATTTTATCGTCATTTCTCTTAAATCGCCGTTTCTCACGAAAGAAACATGAATTTATCAGTTTGAATAGTTGAAAACAGCGTTTTATCGTGATTTCACAAAAATCCGCAGTTTCCAACAAAAGAAATTCATCAGTTTGATTAGTTGAAAACAGCGTTTTTTATGTTTTTACAAGTTTAAAACAGCAATTTGAATCTCATAATTCGCCGTTTCGCACGAAAGAAACATTTCACCCAATCCAAACACCACAAACACCAAACCTAAAACCTCGAACCCCAATCCCCAAACTTAAAACCCAACCTTCAACCCCAAACCTCAACCCCAAACCTCAACCCCAAACCTCAAACCTCGAACCCCAAACCACAAAACTGAATTTGTCAGTTTGGATAGTTCAAAACAGCGTTTTCTATGTTTTTGCATGTTTAAAACAGCATTTTAAATACGTCAGTTTAGATTGTTGAAAACAGCGTTTTCTTGGTTTTGCTAGTTTAAAACAGCAGTTTCATCGTGTTTTCACCTAAATCCACCGTTTCAAACTAAAGAAACATGAATTTATCAGTTTGTATAGTTGAAAACAGCGTTTTTCTATGTTTTTGCAAGTTTAAAACAGCAATTTTATCGTCATTTCTCATAAATCGCGGTTTCGCACGAAAGAAACATGAATTTGTAAGTTTGAATAGTTTAAAACACCGTTTTTCTATGTTTTAGCAAGTTTAAAACAGCAATTTTATCGTAATTTCTCATAAATCGCCGTTTCGCACGAAAGAAACATGAATTTATCAGTTTGAATAGTTGAAAACAGCGTTTTTCTATGTTTTTGCAAGTTTAAAACAACATTTTAAATACGTCAGTTTAGATTGTTGAAAACAGCGTTTTCTTTGTTTTGCTAGTTTAAAACAGCAATTTTATCGTGATTTCACAAAAATCCACCGTTTCGAACGAAAGAAACATGAATTTATCAGTTTGAATAGTTGAAAACAGCGTTTTCTATGTTCTTGCAAGTTTAAAACAGCATTTTAAATACGTCAGTTTAGATTGTTGAAAACAGCATATTTTGCTAGTTTAAAACAGCAGTTTTATCGTGATTTCACAAAAATCGACCGTTTCGAAGGAAAGAAACATGAACTTATCAGTTTAAATAGTTGAAAACGGCGTTTTTCTATGTTTTTGCAAGTTTAAAACAGCAATATTATCGTCATTTCTCATAAATCGCCTTTTCGCACGAAAGAAACATGAATTTGTCAGTTTGGATAGTTCAAAACAGCGTTTTCTATGTTTTTGCAAGTTTAAAACAGCATTTTAAATACGTCAGTTTAGATTGTTGAAAACAGCGTATTTTGCTAGTTTAAAACAGTAGTTTTAGCGTGATTTTACAAAAATCCACCGTTTCGAAGGAAAGAAACATGAATTTATCAGTTTGAATAGTTGAAAACGGCGTTTTTCTATGTTTTTGCATGTTTAAAACAGCAATTTTATCGTCATTTCTCTTAAATCGCCGTTTCTCACGAAAGAAACATGAATTTATCAGTTTGAATAGTTGAAAACAGCGTTTTATCGTGATTTCACAAAAATCCGCAGTTTACAACAAAAGAAATTCATCAGTTTGATTAGTTGAAAACAGCGTTTTTTATGTTTTTACAAGTTTAAAACAGCAATTTGAATCTCATAATTCGCCGTTTCGCACGAAAGAAACATTTCACCCAATCCAAACACCACAAACACCAAACCTAAAACCCCGAACCCCAATCCCCAAACTTAAAACCCAACCCTCAACCCCAAACCTCAACCCCAAACCTCAACCCCAAACCTCAACCCCAAACCTCAACCCCAAACCCCAAAACTCGAGCCCCAAACCCCAAACCTCAAACCCCAAACCTCAACCCCAAACCTCAAACCTCGAACCCCAAACCACAAAACTGAATTTGTCAGTTTGGATAGTTCAAAACAGCGTTTTCTATGTTTTTACATGTTTAAAACAGCATTTTAAATACGTCAGTTTAGATTGTTGAAAACAGCGTTTTCTTGGTTTTGCTAGTTTAAAACAGCAGTTTTATCGTGATTTCAAAAAAATCCACCGTTTCAAACTAAAGAAACATGAATTTATCAGTTTGAATAGTTGAAAACAGCGTTTTTCTATGTTTTTGCAAGTTTAAAACAACATTTTAAATACTTCAGTTTAGATTGTTGAAAACAGCGTTTTCTTGGTTTTGCTATTTTAAAACAGCAATTTTATCGTGATTTCACAAAAATCCACCATTTCGAACGAAAGAAACATGAATTTATCAGTTTGAATAGTTGAAAACAGCGTTTTCTATATTCTTGCAAGTTTAAAACAGCATTTTAAATACGTCAGTTTAGATTGTTGAAAACAGCGTATTTTGCTAGTTTAAAACAGCAGTTTTATCGTGATTTCACAAATATCCACCGTTTCGAAGGAAAGAAACATAAACTTATCAGTTTAAATAGTTGAAAACGGCGTTTTTCTATGTTTTTGCAAGTTTAAAACAGCAATTTTATCGTCATTTCTCTTAAATCGCCGTTTCTCACGAAAGAAACATGAATTTATCAGTTTGAATAGTTGAAAACAGCGTTTTATCGTGATTTCACAAAAATCCGCAGTTTCCAACAAAAGAAATTCATCAGTTTGATTAGTTGAAAACAGCGTTTTTTATGTTTTTACAAGTTTAAAACAGCAATTTGAATCTCATAATTCGCCGTTTCGCACGAAAGAAACATTTCACCCAATCCAAACACCACAAACACCAAACCTAAAACCCCGAACCCCAATCCCCAAACTTAAAACCCAACCCTCAACCCAAACCTCAACCCCAAACCTCAACCCCAAACCCCAAAACTCGAATCCCAACCCCAAACTTTAAACCCCAAACCTCAAACTTCGAACCCTAAATCCCTAACCTCAAACCCCAAACCTCAACCCCAAACCTCAACCCCAAACCTCAACCCCAAACCTCAACCCAAACCTCAACCCCAAACCTCAACCCCAAACCCCAAAACTCGAACCCCAACCCCAAACCTCAAACCCCCAACCTCAAACTTCGAACTCCAAATCCCAAACCTCAACCCCAAACCTTAACCCCAAACCTCAACTCCAAACCTCAACCCCAAACCTCAACCCCAAACCTCAACCTCAAACCTCAACCCCAAACCTCAACCCCAAACCTCAACCCCAAACCCCAAAACTCGAACCCCAAACCCCAAACCTCAAACCCCAAACCTCAACCCCAAACCTCAAACCTCGAACCCTAAACCACAAAACTGAATTTGTCAGTTTGGATAGTTCAAAACAGCGTTTTCTATGTCTTTGCATGTTTAAAACAGCATTTTAAATACGTCAGTTTAGATTGTTGAAAAGAGCGTTTTCTTGGTTTTGCTAGTTTAAAACAGCAGTTTCATCGTGATTTCACCAAAATCCACCGTTTCAAACTAAAGAAACATGAATTTATCAGTTTGAATGGTTGAAAACAGCGTTTTTCTATGTTTTTGCAAGTTTAAAACAGCAATTTTACCGTCATTTCTCATAAATCGCGGTTTCGCACGAAAGAAACATGAATTTGTAAGTTTGAATAGTTCAAAACAGCGTTTTTCTATGTTTTTGCAAGTTTAAAACAGCAATTTTATCGTCATTTCTCATAAATCGCCGTTTCGCACAAAAGAAACATGAATTTATCAGTTTGAATAGTTGAAAACAGCGTTTTTCTATGTTTTTGCAAGTTTAAAACAGCAGTTTTATAGTGATTTCACAAAAATCCACCGTTTTGAACGAAAGAAACATGAATTTATCAGTTTGAATAGTTGAAAACAGCGTTTTTCTATGTTTTTGCAAGTTTAAAACAGCAATTTTATCGTCATTTCTCATAATTCGCCGTTTCGCACGACAGAAACATGAATTTATCAGTTTGAATAGTTGAAAACAGCGTTTTTCTATGTTTTTGCAAGTTTAAAACAGCAAATTTATCGTCATTTCTCATAAATCGCCGTTTCGCACTAAAGAAACATGTTTTTATCAGTTTGAATAGTTGAAAACAGCGGTTTTCTATGTTTTTGCAAGTTTAAAAGAGTAATTTTACCGTCATTTCTCATAAATCGCCGTTTCGCACGAAAGAAACATGAATTTGTCAGTTTGAATAGTTCAAAACAGCGTTTTTCTATGTTTTTGCAAGTTTAAAACAGCAGTTTTATCGTCATTTCTCATAAATCGCCGTTTCGCACGAAAGAAACATGAATTTATCAGTTTGAATAGTTTAAAACAGCGTTTTTCTATGTTTTTGCAAGTTTAAAACAGCAATTTTATCGTCATTTCTCATAAATCGCCATTTCGCACGAAAGAAACATGAATTTATCAGTTTGAATAGTTCAAAACAGCGTTTTCTATGTTTTTGCAAGTTTAAAACAGCAATTTTATCGTCATTTCTCATAAATCGCCGTTTCGCACGAAAGAAACATGAATTTATCAGTTTGAATAGTTGAAAACAGCGTTTTTCTATGTTTTTGCAAGTTTAAACAGCAATTTTATCGTCATTTCTCATAAATCGCCGTTTCGCACGTAAGAAACATGAATTTATCAGTTTGAATAGTTGAAAACAGCGTTTTTCTGTGTTTTTGCAAGTTTAAAACAGCAATTTTATCGTCATTTCTCATAAATCGCCGTTTCACACGAAAGAAACATGAATTTGTCAGTTTAAATAGTTCAAAACAGCCTTTTTCTATGTTTTTGCAAGTTTAAAACAGCAGTTTTATCGTGATTTTACAAAAATCCACCGTTTTGAAAGAAAGAAGCATGAATTTATCAGTTTGAATAGTTCAAAACAGCGTTTTTCTATGTTTTTGCAAGTTTAAAACAGCAGTTTTATCGCGATTTCACACAAATCCACCGTTTCGAACGAAAGAAACATGAATTTATCAGTTCAAATAGTTGAAAACAGCGTTTTTCTATGTTTTTGCAAGTTTAAAACAGCAATTTTATCGTCATTTCTCATAAATCGCCATTTCGCACGAAAGAAACATGAATTTATCAGTTTGAATAGTTCAAAACAGCGTTTTCTATGTTTTTGCAAGTTTAAAACAACATTTTAAATACGTCAGTTTAGATTGTTGAAAACAGCGTTTTCTTGGTTTTGCTAGTTTAAAACAGCAATTTTATCGTGATTTCACAAAAATCCACCATTTCGAACGAAAGAAACATGAATTTATCAGTTTGAATAGTTGAAAACAGCGTTTTCTATGTTCTTGCAAGTTTAAAACAGCATTTTAAATACGTCAGTTTAGATTGTTAAAAACAGCGTATTTTGCTAGTTTAAAATAGCAGTTTTATGGTGATTTCACAAAAATCCACCGTTTCGAAGGAAAGAAACATGAACTTATCAGTTTAAATAGTTGAAAACGGCGTTTTTCTATGTTTTTGCAAGTTTTAAACAGCAATATTATCGTCATTTCTCATAAATCGCCGTTTCGCACGAAAGAAACATGAATTCGTCAGTTTGGATAGTTCAAAACAGCGTTTTCTATGTTTTTGCAAGTTTAAAACAGCATTTTAAATACGTCAGTTTAGATTGTTGAAAACAGTGTATTTTGCTAGTTTAAAACAACAGTTTTAGCGTGATTTCAAAAAAATCCACCGTTCCGAAGGAAAGAAACATGAATTTATCAGTTTGAGTAGTTGAAAACGGCGTTTTTCTATGTTTTTGCAAGTTTAAAACAGCAATTTTATCGTCATTTCTCTTAAATCGCCGTTTCTCACGAAAGAAACATGAATTTATCAGTTTGAATAGTTGAAAACAGCGTTTTATCGTGATTTCACAAAAATCCGCAGTTTCCAACAAAAGAAATTCATCAGTTTGATTAGTTAAAAACAGCGTTTTTTATGTTTTTACAAGTTTAAAACAGCAATTTGAATCTCATAATTCGCCGTTTCGCACGAAAGAAACATTTCACCCAATCCAAACACCACAAACACCAAACCTAAAACCCCGAACCCCAATTCCCAAACTTAAAACCCAACCCTCAACCCCCCCCAAACCTCAACCCCAAACCTCAACCCCAAACCTCAACCCCAAACCCCGAAACTCGAATCCCAACCCCAAACTTCAAACCCCAAACCTCAAACTTCGAACCCCAAATCCCTAACCTCAAACCCCAAACCTCAACCCCAAACCTCAACCCCAAACCTCAACCCCAAACCTCAACCCAAACCTCAACCCCAAACCTCAACCCCAAACCCCAAAACTCGAACCCCAAACCTCAAACCCCCAACCTCAAACTTCGAACCCCAAATCCCAAACCTCAACCCCAAACCTTAACCCCAAACCTCAACCCCAAACCTCAACCCCAAACCTCAACCCCAAACCTCAACCTCAAACCTCAACCCCAAACCTCAACCCCAAACCTCAACCCCAAACCTCAAACCTCGAACCCTAAACCACAAAACTGAATTTGTCAGTTTGGATAGTTCAAAACAGCGTTTTCTATGTTTTTGCATGTTTAAAACAGCATTTTAAATACGTCAGTTTAGATTGTTGAAAAGAGCGTTTTCTTGGTTTTGCTAGTTTAAAACAGCAGTTTCATCGTGATTTCACCAAAATCCACCGTTTCAAACTAAAGAAACATAAATTTATCAGTTTGAATGGTTGAAAACAGCGTTTTTCTATGTTCTTGCAAGTTTAAAACAGCAATTTTATCGTCATTTCTCATAAATCGCCGTTTCGCACGAAAGAAACATGAATTTATCAGTTTGAATAGTTGAAAACAGCGTTTTTCTATGTTTTTGCAAGTTTAAAACAGCAGTTTTATCGTGATTTCACAAAAATCAACCGTTTCGCACGATAGAAACATGAATTTGTCAGTTTGAATAGTTCAAAACAGCGTTTTTCTATGTTTTTGCAAGTTAAAACAGCAATTTTATCGTCATTTCTCATAAATCGCCGTTTTGCACGTAAGAAACATGAATTTCTCAGTTTGAATAGTTGAAAACAGCGTTTTTCTGTGTTTTTGCAAGTTTAAAACAGCAATTTTATCGTCATTTCTCATAAATCGCCGTTTCACACGAAAGAAACATGAATTTGTCAGTTTGAATAGTTCAAAACAGCCTTTTTCTATGTTTTTGCAAGTTTAAAACAGCAGTTTTATCGTGATTTCACAAAAATCCACCGTTTTGAACGAAAGAAACATGAATTTATCAGTTTGAATAGTTCAAAACAGCGTTTTTCTATGTTTTTGCAAGTTTAAAACAGCAATTTTATCGTCATTTCTCATAAATCGCCGTTTCGCACGAAAGAAACATGAATTTATCAGTATGAATAGTTGAAAACAGCGTTTTTCTATGTTTTTGGAAGTTTAAAACAGCAGTTTTATAGTGATTTCACAAAAATCCACCGTTCTGAACGAAAGAAACATGAATTTATCAGTTTGAATAGTTGAAAACAGCGTTTTTCTATATTTTTGCAAGTTTAAAACAGCAATTTTATCGTCATTTCTCATAATTCGCCGTTTCGCACGAAAGAAACATGAATTTGTCAGTTTGAATAATTCAAAACAGCGTTTTTCTATGTTTTTGCAAGTTTAAAACAGCAATTTTATCGTCATATCTCATAAATCGCCGTTTCACACGAAAGAAACATGAATTTGTCAGTTTGAATAGTTCAAAACAGCGTTTTTCTATGTTTTTGCAAGTTTAAAACAACAGTTTTATCGTGATTTCACAAAAATCAACCGTTTCGAACGAAAGAAACATGAATTTATCAGTTCAAATAGTTGAAAACAGCGTTTTTCTATGTTTTTACAAGTTTAAAACAGCAATTTTATCGTCATTTCTCATAAATCGCCGTTTCGCACGACAGAAACATGAATTTATTAGTTTGAATAGTTGAAAACAGCCTTTTTCTATGTTTTTGCAAGTTTAAAACAGCAGTTTTATCGTGATTTCACAAAAATCCACCGTTTTGAACGAAAGAAGCATGAATTTATCAGTTTGAATAGTTCAAAACAGCGTTTTTCTATCTTTTTGCAAGTTTAAAACAGCAATTTTATCGTCATTTCTCATAATTCGCCGTTTCGCACGAAAGAAACATGAATTTATCAGTTTGAATAGTTGAAAACAGCCTTTTTCTATGTTTTTGCAAGTTTAAAACAGGAGTTTTATCGTGATTTCACAAAAATCCACCGTTTTGAACGAAAGAAGCATGAATTTATCAGTTTGAATAGTTCAAAACAGCGTTTTTCTATCTTTTTGCAAGTTTAAAACAGCAGTTTTATCGTGATTTCACACAAATCCACCGTTTCGAACGAAAGAAACATGAATTTATCAGTTCAAATAGTTGAAAACAGCGTTTTTATATGTTTTTGCAAGTTTAAAACAGCAATTTTATCGTCATTTCTCATAATTCGCCGTTTCGCACGACAGAAACATGAATTTATCAGTTTGAATAGTTGAAAACAGCGTTTTTCTATGTTTTTGCAAGCTTAAAACAGCAAATTTATCGTCATTTCTCATAAATCGCCGTTTCGCACTAAAGAAACATGTTTTTATCAGTTTGAATAGTTGAAAACAGCGTTTTTCTATGTTTTTGCAAGTTTAAAAGAGTAATTTTATCGTCATTTCTCATAAATCGCCGTTTCGCACGAAAGAAACATGAATTTGTCAGTTTGAATAGTTCAAAACAGCGTTTTTCTATGTTTTTGCAAGTTTAAAACAGCAGTTTTATCGTCATTTCTCATAAATCGCCGTTTCGCACGAAAGAAACATGAATTTATCAGTTTGAATAGTTCAAAACAGCGTTTTTCTATGTTTTTGCAAGTTTAAAACAGCAATTTTATCGTCATTTCTCATAAATCGCCATTTCGCACGAAAGAAACATGAATTTATCAGTTTGAATAGTTCAAAACAGCGTTTTCTATGTTTTTGCAAGTTTAAAACAGCAATTTTATCGTTATTTCTCATAAATCGCCGTTTCGCACGAAAGAAACATAAATTTATCAGTTTGAATAGTTGAAAACAGCGTTTTTCTAGGTTTTTGCAAGTTTAAAACAGCAATTTTATCGTCATTTCTCATAAATCGCCGTTTCGCACTAAAGAAACATGAATTTATCAGTTTGAATAGTTCAAAACAGCGTTTTTCTATGTTTTTGCAAGTTTAAAACAACATTTTAAATACGTCAGTTTAGATTGTTGAAAACAGCGTTTTCTTGGTTTTGCTAGTTTAAAACAGCAATTTTATCGTGATTTCACAAAAATCCACCATTTCGAACGAAAGAAACATGAATTTATCAGTTAGAATAGTTGAAAACAGCGTTTTCTATGTTCTTGCAAGTTTAAAACAGCATTTTAAATACGTCAGTTTAGATTGTTAAAAACAGCGTATTTTGCTAGTTTAAAACAGCAGTTTTATGGTGATTTCACAAAAATCCACCGTTTCGAAGGAAAGAAACATGAACTTATCAGTTTAAATAGTTGAAAACGGCGTTTTTCTATGTTTTTGCAAGTTTAAAACAGCAATATTATCGTCATTTCTCATAAATCGCCGTTTCGCACGAAAGAAACATGAATTTGTCAGTTTGGATAGTTCAAAACAGCGTTTTCTATGTTTTTGCAAGTTTAAAACAGCATTTTAAATACGTCAGTTTAGATTGTTAAAAACAGCGTATTTTGCTAGTTTAAAACAGCAGTTTTATGGTGATTTCACAAAAATCCACCGTTTCGAAGGAAAGAAACATGAATTTATCAGTTTGAGTAGTTGAAAACGGCGTTTTTCTATGTTTTTGCAAGTTTAAAACAGCAATTTTATCGTCATTTCTCTTAAATCGCCGTTTCTCACCAAAGAAACATGAATTTATCAGTTTGAATAGTTGAAAACAGCGTTTTATCGTGATTTCACAAAAATCCGCAGTTTCCAACAAAAGAAATTCATCAGTTTGATTAGTTGAAAACAGCGTTTTTTATGTTTTTACAAGTTTAAAACAGCAATTTGAATCTTATAATTCGCCGTTTCGCACGAAAGAAACATTTCACCCAATCCAAACACCACAAACATCAAACCTAAAACCCCGAACCCCAATCCCCAAACTTAAAACCCAACCCTCAACCCCAAACCTCAACCCCAAACCTCAATCCCAAACCTCAACCCCAAACCTCAACCCCAAACCTCAACCCCAAACCTCAACCCCAAACCCCAAAACTCGAACCCCAACCCCAAACCTCAAACCCCAAACCTCAAACTTCGAACCCCCAAATCCCTAACCTCAAACCCCAAACCTCAACCCCAAATCTCAACCCCAAACCTCAACCCCAAACCTCAACCCCAAACCTCAACCCCAAACCTCAACCCAAACCTCAACCCCAAACCTCAACCCCAAACCCCAAAACTCGAACCCCAACCCCAAACCTCAAACCCCAAACCTCAAACTTCGAACCCCAAATCTTAAACCTCAACCACAAACTTTAACCCCAAACCTCAACCCCAAACCTCAACCCCAAACCTCAACCCCAAACCTCAACCTCAAACCTAAACCCCAAACCTCAACCCCAAACCTCAACCCCAAACCCCAAAACTCGAACCCCAAACCCCAAACCTCAAACCCCAAACCTCAACCCCAAACCTCAACCCCAAACCTAAAACCCCGAACCCCAATCCCCAAACTTAAAACCCAACCCTCAACCCCAAACCTCAACCCCAAACCTCAACCCCAAACCTCAACCCCAAACGTCAACCCCAAACTTAAACCCCAAACCTCTACCCCAAACATCAACCCCAAACCTCAACCCCAAACCTCAACCCCAAACCTCAACCCCAAACCTCAACCCCAAACCTCAACCCCAAACTCCAAAACTCGAACCCCAAACCCCAAACCTCAAACCCAAACCTCAAACCTCGAACCCTAAACCACAAAACTGAATTTGTCAGTTTGGATAGTTCAAAACAGCGTTTTCTATGTTTTTGCATGTTTAAAACAGCATTTTAAATACGTCAGTTTAGATTGTTGAAAACAGCGTTTTCTTGGTTTTGCTAGTTTAAAACAGCAGTTTCATCGTGATTTCAAAAAAATCCACCGTTTCAAACTAAAGAAACATGAATTTATCAGTTTGAATAGTTGAAAACAGCGTTTTTCTATGTTTTTGCAAGTTTAAAACAACATTTTAAATACGTCAGTTTAGATTGTTGAAAACAGCGTTTTCTTGGTTTTGCTAGTTTAAAACAGCAATTTTATCGTGATTTCACAAAAATCCACCTTTTCGAACGAAAGAAACATGAATTTATCAGTTTGAATTGTTGAAAACAGCGTTTTCTATGTTCTTGCAAGTTTAAAACAGCATTTTAAATACGTCAGTTTAGATTGTTGAAAACCCCAAAACTCAAACCCCAACCCCAAACCTCAAACCCCAAACCTCAAACCCCAAACCTCAAACTTCGAACCCCAAATCCCTAACCTCAAACCCCAAACCTCAACCCCAAACCTCAACCCCAAACCTCAACCCCCAAACCTCAACCCCAAACCTCAACCCCAAACCTCAACCCCAAACCTCAACCCCAAACCTCAACCCTAAACCTCAACCCCAAACCAAAAACTCGAACCCCAACCCCAAACCTCAAACCCCAAACCTCAAACTTCGAACCCCAAATCCCTAACCTCAAACTTTAAACCTCAACCCCAAACCTTAACCCCAAACCTTAACCCCAAACCTCAATCCCAAACATCAACCCCAAACCTCAACCCCAAACATCAACCCCAAACCTCAACCCCAAACCTCAACCCCAAACCTCAACCCCAAACCTCAACCTAAACCCCAAAACTCGAACCCCAAACCCCAAGCATCAAACCGAAACCTCAACCCCAAACCTCAAACCTCGAACCCCAAACCACAAAACTGAATTTGTCAGTTTGGATAGTTCAAAACAGCGTTTTCTATGTTTTTGCATGTTTAAAACAGCATTTTAAATACGTCAGTTTAGATTGTTGAAAACAGCGTTTTCTTGGTTTTGCTAGTTTAAAACAGCAGTTTCATCGTGATTTCAAAAAAATCCACCGTTTCAAACTAAAGAAACATGAATTTATCAGTTTGAATAGTTGAAAACAGCGTTTTTCTATGTTTTTGCAAGTTTAAAACAGCAATTTTATCGTCATTTCTCATAAATCGCCGTTTCGCACAAAAGAAACATGAATTTGTCAGTTTGAATAGTTCAAAACAGCGTTTTTCTATGTTTTTGCAAGTTTAAAACAGCAATTTTATCGTCATTTCTCATAAATCGCCGTTTCGCACGAAAGAAACATGAATTTATCAGTTTGAATAGTTCAAAACAGCGTTTTCTATGTTTTTGCAAGTTTAAAACAGCAATTTTATCGTCATTTCTCATAAATCGCCGTTTCGCACGAAAGAAACATGAATTTATCAGTTAGAATAGTTCAAAACAGCGTTTTCTATGTTTTTGCAAGTTTAAAGCAGCAATTTTATCGTTATTTCTCATAAATCGCCGTTTCGCACGAAAGAAACATGAATTTATCAGTTTGAATAGTTGAAAACAGCGTTTTTCTAGGTTTTTGCAAGTTTAAAACAGCAATTTTATCGTCATTTCTCATAAATCGCCGTTTCGCACGAAAGAAACATGAATTTATCAGTTAGAATAGTTCAAAACAGCGTTTTCTATGTTTTTGCAAGTTTAAAACAGCAATTTTATCGTTATTTCTCATAAATCGCCGTTTCGCACGAACGAAACATGAATTTATCAGTTAGAATAGTTCAAAACAGCGTTTTCTATGTTTTTGCAAGTTTAAAACAGCAATTTTATCGTCATTTCTCATAAATCGCCGTTTCGCACGAAAGAAACATGAATTTATCAGTTTGAATAGTTCAAGACAGCGTTTTCTATGTTTTTGCAAGTTTAAAACAGCAATTTTATCGTTATTTCTCATAAATCGCCGTTTCGCACGAAAGAAACATGAATTTATCAGTTTGAATAGTTGAAAACAGCGTTTTTCTAAGTTTTTGCAAGTTTAAAACAGCAATTTTATCGTCATTTCTCATAAATCGCCGTTTCGCACGAAAGAAACATGAATTTATCAGTTTGAATAGTTCAAAACAGCGTTTTCTATGTTTTTGCAAGTTTAAAACAGCAATTTTATCGTTATTTCTCATAAATCGCCGTTTCGCACGAAAGAAACATGAATTTATCAGTTAGAATAGTTCAAAACAGCGTTTTCTATGTTTTTGCAAGTTTAAAACAGCAATTTTATCGTCATTTCTCATAAATCGCCGTTTCGCACGAAAGAAACATGAATTTATCAGTTTGAATAATTCAAAACAGCGTTTTCTATGTTTTTGCAAGTTTAAAACAGCAATTTTATCGTTATTTCTCATAAATCGCCGTTTCGCACGAAAGAAACATGAATTTATCAGTTAGAATAGTTCAAAACAGCGTTTTCTATGTTTTTGCAAGTTTAAAACAGCAATTTTATCGTCATTTCTCATAAATCGCCGTTTCGCACGAAAGAAACATGAATTTATCAGTTTGAATAGTTCAAAACAGCGTTTTCTATGTTTTTGCAAGTTTAAAACAGCAATTTTATCGTTATTTCTCATAAATCGCCGTTTCGCACGAAAGAAACATGAATTTATCAGTTTGAATAGTTGAAAACAGCGTTTTTCTAAGTTTTTGCAAGTTTAAAACAGCAATTTTATCGTCATTTCTCATAAATCGCCGTTTCGCACGAAAGAAACATGAATTTATCAGTTTGAATAGTTCAAAACAGCGTTTTCTATGTTTTTGCAAGTTTAAAACAGCAATTTTATCGTTATTTCTCATAAATCGCCGTTTCGCACGAAAGAAACATGAATTTATCAGTTAGAATAGTTCAAAACAGCGTTTTCTATGTTTTTGCAAGTTTAAAACAGCAATTTTATCGTTATTTCTCATAAATCGCCGTTTCGCACGAAAGAAACATGAATTTATCAGTTAGAATAGTTCAAAACAGCGTTTTCTATGTTTTTGCAAGTTTAAAACAGCAATTTTATCGTCATTTCTCATAAATCGCCGTTTCGCACGAAAGAAACATGAATTTATCAGTTTGAATAGTTCAAAACAGCGTTTTCTATGTTTTTGCAAGTTTAAAACAGCAATTTTATCGTTATTTCTCATAAATCGCCGTTTCGCACGAAAGAAACATGAATTTATCAGTTTGAATAGTTGAAAACAGCGTTTTTCTAGGTTTTTGCTAGTTTAAAACAGCAATTTTATCGTCATTTCTCATAAATCGCCGTTTCGCACGAAAGAAACATGAATTTATCAGTTAGAATAGTTCAAAACAGCGTTTTCTATGTTTTTGCAAGTTTAAAACAGCAATTTTATCGTTATTTCTCATAAATCGCCGTTTCGCACGAAAGAAACATGAATTTATCAGTTAGAATTGTTCAAAACAGCGTTTTCTATGTTTTTGCAAGTTTAAAACAGCAATTTTATCGTCATTTCTCATAAATCGCCGTTTCGCACGAAAGAAACATGAATTTATCAGTTTGAATAGTTCAAAACAGCGTTTTCTATGTTTTTGCAAGTTTAAAACAGCAATTTTATCGTTATTTCTCATAAATCGCCGTTTCGCACGAAAGAAACATGAATTTATCAGTTAGAATAGTTCAAAACAGCGTTTTCTATGTTTTTGCAAGTTTAAAACAGCAATTTTATCGTCATTTCTCATAAATCGCCGTTTCGCACGAAAGAAACATGAATTTATCAGTTTGAATAGTTCAAAACAGCGTTTTCTATGTTTTTGCAAGTTTAAAACAGCAATTTTATCGTTATTTCTCATAAATCGCCGTTTCGCACGAAAGAAACATGATTTTATCAGTTTGAATAGTTGAAAACAGCGTTTTTCTAGGTTTTTGCAAGTTTAAAACAGCAATTTTATCGTCATTTCTCATAAATCGCCGTTTCGCACGAAAGAAACATGAATTTATCAGTTTGAATAGTTCAAAACAGCGTTTTTCTATGTTTTTGCAAGTTTAAAACAGCAATTTTATCGTTATTTCTCATAAATAGCCGTTTCGCACGAAAGAAACATGAATTTATCAGTTTGAATAGTTGAAAACAGCGTTTTTCTATGTTTTTGCAAGTTTAAAACAGCAATTTTATCGTCATTTCTCATAAATCGCCGTTTCGCACAAAAGAAACATGAATTTGTCAGTTTGAATAGTTCAAAACAGCGTTTTTCTATGTTTTTGCAAGTTTAAAACAGCAATTTTATCGTCATTTCTCATAAATCGCCGTTTCGCACGAAAGAAACATGAATTTATCAGTTTGAATAGTTCAAAACAGCGTTTTCTATGTTTTTGCAAGTTTAAAACAGCAATTTTATCGTCATTTCTCATAAATCGCCGTTTCGCACGAAAGAAACATGAATTTATCAGTTAGAATAGTTCAAAACAGCGTTTTCTATGTTTTTGCAAGTTTAAAACAGCAATTTTATCGTTATTTCTCATAAATCGCCGTTTCGCACGAAAGAAACATGAATTTATCAGTTTGAATAGTTGAAAACAGCGTTTTTCTAGGTTTTTGCAAGTTTAAAACAGCAATTTTATCGTCATTTCTCATAAATCGCCGTTTCGCACGAAAGAAACATGAATTTATCAGTTAGAATAGTTCAAAACAGCGTTTTCTATGTTTTTGCAAGTTTAAAACAGCAATTTTATCGTTATTTCTCATAAATCGCCGTTTCGCACGAACGAAACATGAATTTATCAGTTAGAATAGTTCAAAACAGCGTTTTCTATGTTTTTGCAAGTTTAAAACAGCAATTTTATCGTCATTTCTCATAAATCGCCGTTTCGCACGAAAGAAACATGAATTTATCAGTTTGAATAGTTCAAGACAGCGTTTTCTATGTTTTTGCAAGTTTAAAACAGCAATTTTATCGTTATTTCTCATAAATCGCCGTTTCGCACGAAAGAAACATGAATTTATCAGTTTGAATAGTTGAAAACAGCGTTTTTCTAAGTTTTTGCAAGTTTAAAACAGCAATTTTATCGTCATTTCTCATAAATCGCCGTTTCGCACGAAAGAAACATGAATTTATCAGTTTGAATAGTTCAAAACAGCGTTTTCTATGTTTTTGCAAGTTTAAAACAGCAATTTTATCGTTATTTCTCATAAATCGCCGTTTCGCACGAAAGAAACATGAATTTATCAGTTAGAATAGTTCAAAACAGCGTTTTCTATGTTTTTGCAAGTTTAAAACAGCAATTTTATCGTCATTTCTCATAAATCGCCGTTTCGCACGAAAGAAACATGAATTTATCAGTTTGAATAGTTCAAAACAGCGTTTTCTATGTTTTTGCAAGTTTAAAACAGCAATTTTATCGTTATTTCTCATAAATCGCCGTTTCGCACGAAAGAAACATGAATTTATCAGTTAGAATAGTTCAAAACAGCGTTTTCTATGTTTTTGCAAGTTTAAAACAGCAATTTTATCGTCATTTCTCATAAATCGCCGTTTCGCACGAAAGAAACATGAATTTATCAGTTTGAATAGTTCAAAACAGCGTTTTCTATGTTTTTGCAAGTTTAAAACAGCAATTTTATCGTTATTTCTCATAAATCGCCGTTTCGCACGAAAGAAACATGAATTTATCAGTTTGAATAGTTGAAAACAGCGTTTTTCTAAGTTTTTGCAAGTTTAAAACAGCAATTTTATCGTCATTTCTCATAAATCGCCGTTTCGTACGAAAGAAACATGAATTTATCAGTTTGAATAGTTCAAAACAGCGTTTTCTATGTTTTTGCAAGTTTAAAACAGCAATTTTATCGTTATTTCTCATAAATCGCCGTTTCGCACGAAAGAAACATGAATTTATCAGTTAGAATAGTTCAAAACAGCGTTTTCTATGTTTTTGCAAGTTTAAAACAGCAATTTTATCGTCATTTCTCATAAATCGCCGTTTCGCACGAAAGAAACATGAATTTATCAGTTTGAATAGTTCAAAACAGCGTTTTCTATGTTTTTGCAAGTTTAAAACAGCAATTTTATCGTTATTTCTCATAAATCGCCGTTTCGCACGAAAGAAACATGAATTTATCAGTTAGAATAGTTC
>CAWWDY010002167.1:0-25358 GCA_963942605.1 Poecilus cupreus | reverse complement strand
CTATGTTTTTGCAAGTTTAAAACAGCAATTTTATCGTCATTTCTCATAAATCGCCGTTTCACACGAAAGAAACATGAATTTGTCAGTTTGAATAGTTCAAAACAGCGTTTTTCTATGTTTTTGCAGAGTTTAAAACAGCAGTTTTATCGTGATTTCACAAAAATCCACCGTTTCGAACAAAAGAAACCTGAATTTATCAGTTTGATTAGTTAAAAACAGCGTTTTTCTATGTTTTGCAAGTTTAAAACAGCAATTTTATCGTCATTTCTCATAAATCGCCGTTTCACACGAAAGAAACATAAATTTGTCAGTTTGAATAGTTCAAAACAGCGTTTTTCTATGTTTTTGCAAGTTTAAAACAGCAATTTTATCGTCATTTCTCATAAATCGCCGTTTCACACGAAAGAAACATGAATTTGTCAGTTTGAATAGTTCAAAACAGCGTTTTTCTATGTTTTTGCAAGTTTAAAACAGCAGTTTTATCGTGATTTCACAGAAATCCCCCGTTTCGAACGGAAGAAACCTGAATTTATCAGTTTGAATAGTTAAAAACAGCGTTTTTCTATGTTTTTGCAAGTTTAAAACAGTAATTTTATCGTCATTTCTCATAAATCGCCGTTTCACACGAAAGAAACATGAATTTATCAGTTTGAATAGTTGAAAACAGCGTTTTTTTCTATGTTTTTGCAAGTTTAAAACAGCAATTTTATCGTCACTTCTCATAAGTCGCCGTTTCACACGAAAGAAACATGTATTTGTCAGTTTGAATAGTTCAAAACAGCGTTTTACTATGTTTTTGCAAGTTTAAAACAGCAATTTTATCGTCATTTCTCATAAATCGCCGTTTCACACGAAAGAAACATGAATTTGTCAGTTTGAATAGTTCAAAACAGCGTTTTTCTATGTTTTTGCAGAGTTTAAAACAGCAGTTTTATCGTGATTTCACAAAAATCCACCGTTTCGAACGAAAGAAACCTGAATTTATCAGTTTGATTAGTTAAAAACAGCGTTTTTCTATGTTTTTGCAAGTTTAAAACAGCAATTTTATCGTCATTTCTCATAAATCGCCGTTTCACACGAAAGAAACATAAATTTGTCAGTTTGAATAGTTCAAAACAGCGTTTTTTCTATGTTTTTGCAAGTTTAAAACAGCAATTTTATCGTCATTTCTCATAAATCGCCGTTTCACACGAAAGAAACATGAATTTGTCAGTTTGAATAGTTCAAAACAGCGTTTTTCTATGTTTTTGCAAGTTTAAAACAGCAGTTTTATCGTGATTTCACAGAAATCCCCCGTTTCGAACGGAAGAAACCTGAATTTATCAGTTTGAATAGTTAAAAACAGCGTTTTTCTATGTTTTTGCAAGTTTAAAACAGTAATTTTATCGTCATTTCTCATAAATCGCCGTTTCACACGAAAGAAACATAAATTTGTCAGTTTGAATAGTTCAAAACAGCGTTTTTCTATGTTTTTGCAAGTTTAAAACAGCAATTTTATCGTCATTTCTCATAAATCGCCGTTTCACACGAAAGAAACATGAATTTGTCAGTTTGAATAGTTCAAAACAGCGTTTTTCTATGTTTTTGCAAGTTTAAAACAGCAATTTTATCGTCATTTCTCATAAATCGCCGTTTCACACGAAAGAAACATGAATTTGTCAGTTTGAATAGTTCAAAACAGCGTTTTTCTATGTTTTTGCAGAGTTTAAAACAGCAGTTTTATCGTGATTTCACAAAAATCCACCGTTTCGAACAAAAGAAACCTGAATTTATCAGTTTGATTAGTTAAAAACAGCGTTTTTCTATGTTTTTGCAAGTTTAAAACAGCAATTTTATCGTCATTTCTCATAAATCGCCGTTTCACACGAAAGAAACATAAATTTGTCAGTTTGAATAGTTCAAAACAGCGTTTTTCTATGTTTTTGCAAGTTTAAAACAGCAATTTTATCGTCATTTCTCATAAATCGCCGTTTCACACGAAAGAAACATGAATTTGTCAGTTTGAATAGTTCAAAACAGCGTTTTTCTATGTTTTTGCAAGTTTAAAACAGCAGTTTTATCGTGATTTCACAGAAATCCCCCGTTTCGAACGGAAGAAACCTGAATTTATCAGTTTGAATAGTTAAAAACAGCGTTTTTCTATGTTTTTGCAAGTTTAAAACAGTAATTTTATCGTCATTTCTCATAAATCGCCGTTTCACACGAAAGAAACATAAATTTGTCAGTTTGAATAGTTCAAAACAGCGTTTTTCTATGTTTTTGCAAGTTTAAAACAGCAATTTTATCGTCATTTCTCATAAATCGCCGTTTCACACGAAAGAAACATGAATTTGTCAGTTTGAATAGTTCAAAACAGCGTTTTTCTATGTTTTTGCAAGTTTAAAACAGCAATTTTATCGTCATTTCTCATAAATCGCCGTTTCACACGAAAGAAACATGAATTTGTCAGTTTGAATAGTTCAAAACAGCGTTTTTCTATGTTTTTGCAAGTTTAAAACAGCAGTTTTATCGTGATTTCACAGAAATCCCCCGTTTCGAACGGAAGAAACCTGAATTTATCAGTTTGAATAGTTAAAAACAGCGTTTTTCTATGTTTTTGCAAGTTTAAAACAGAAACTTTATCGTCATTTCTCATAAGTCGCCGTTTCGCACGAAAGAAATATGAATTTCTCAGTTTGAATAGTTCAAAACAGCGTTTTTCTATGTTTTTGCAAGTTTAATACAGCAATTTTATTGTAATTTCTCATAAATCGCCGTTTCGCACGAAAGAAACATAAATTTGTCAGTTTGAATATTTCAAAACAGGGTTTTTGTATGTTTTTGCAAGTTTAAAACAGCAATTTTATAGTAATTTCTCATAAATCGCCGTTTCGCACGGAAGAAACATGAATTTGTCAGTTTGAGTAGTTGAAAACAGCGTTTTTCTATGTTTTTGCAAGTTTAAAACAGCAATTTTATCGTCATTTCTCATAAATCTCCGTTTCACATGAAAGAAACATGAATTTGTCAGTTTGAATAGTTCAAAACAGCGTTTTTCTATATTTTTACTAGTTTAAAACAGCAATTTTATCGTCATTTCTTATAAATCGCCGTTTCGCACGAAAGAAACATGAATTTGTCAGTTTGAATAGTTCAAAACAGCGTTTTTCTATGTTTTTCCAAGTTTAAAACAGCAGTTTTATCGTCATTTCTCATAAATCGCCGTTTCACACGAAAGAAACATGAATTTGTCAGTTTGAATAGTTCAAAACAGCGTTTTACTATGTTTTTGCAAGTTCAAAACAGCAATTTTATCGTCATTTCTCATAAATCGCCGTTTCACACGAAAGAAACATGAATTTATCAGTTTGAATAGTTGAAAACAGCGTTTTTCTATGTTTTTGCAAGTTTAAAACAGCAATTTTATCGTCATTTCTCATAAATCGCCGTTTCACACGATAGAAACATGAATTTTACAGTTTGAATAGTTGAAAACAGCGTTTTTCTATGTTTTTGCAAGTTTGAAACAGCAATTTTAACGTCATTTCTCATAAATCGCCGTTTCACACGAAAGAAACATGAATTTATCAGTTTGAATAGTTGGAAACAGCGTTTTTCTATGTTTTTGCAAGTTTAAAACAGCAGTTTTATCGTGATTTCACAAAAATCCACCGTTTCGAACGAAAGAAACCTGAATTTATCAGTTTGAATAATTAAAAACAGCGTTTTTTTATGTTTTTGCAAGTTTAAAACAGCAATTTTATCGTCATTTCTCATAAATCGCCGTTTCACACGAAAGAAACATGAATTTGTCAGTTTGAATAGTTCAAAACAGCGTTTTTCTATGTTTTTGCAAGTTTAAAACAGCAGTTTTATCGTGATTTCACAGAAATCCCCCGTTTCGAACGGAAGAAACCTGAATTTATCAGTTTGAATAGTTAAAAACAGCGTTTTTCTATGTTTTTGCAAGTTTAAAACAGAAACTTTATCGTCATTTCTCATAAGTCGCCGTTTCGCACGAAAGAAATATGAATTTCTCAGTTTGAATAGTTCAAAACAGCGTTTTTCTATGTTTTTGCAAGTTTAATACAGCAATTTTATTGTAATTTCTCATAAATCGCCGTTTCGCACGAAAGAAACATAAATTTGTCAGTTTGAATATTTCAAAACAGGGTTTTTGTATGTTTTTGCAAGTTTAAAACAGCAATTTTATAGTAATTTCTCATAAATCGCCGTTTCGCACGGAAGAAACATGAATTTGTCAGTTTGAGTAGTTGAAAACAGCGTTTTTCTATGTTTTTGCAAGTTTAAAACAGCAATTTTATCGTCATTTCTCATAAATCTCCGTTTCACATGAAAGAAACATGAATTTGTCAGTTTGAATAGTTCAAAACAGCGTTTTTCTATATTTTTACTAGTTTAAAACAGCAATTTTATCGTCATTTCTTATAAATCGCCGTTTCGCACGAAAGAAACATGAATTTGTCAGTTTGAATAGTTCAAAACAGCGTTTTTCTATGTTTTTCCAAGTTTAAAACAGCAGTTTTATCGTCATTTCTCATAAATCGCCGTTTCACACGAAAGAAACATGAATTTGTCAGTTTGAATAGTTCAAAACAGCGTTTTACTATGTTTTTGCAAGTTCAAAACAGCAATTTTATCGTCATTTCTCATAAATCGCCGTTTCACACGAAAGAAACATGAATTTATCAGTTTGAATAGTTGAAAACAGCGTTTTTCTATGTTTTTGCAAGTTTAAAACAGCAATTTTATCGTCATTTCTCATAAATCGCCGTTTCACACGATAGAAACATGAATTTTACAGTTTGAATAGTTGAAAACAGCGTTTTTCTATGTTTTTGCAAGTTTGAAACAGCAATTTTAACGTCATTTCTCATAAATCGCCGTTTCACACGAAAGAAACATGAATTTATCAGTTTGAATAGTTGGAAACAGCGTTTTTCTATGTTTTTGCAAGTTTAAAACAGCAGTTTTATCGTGATTTCACAAAAATCCACCGTTTCGAACGAAAGAAACCTGAATTTATCAGTTTGAATAATTAAAAACAGCGTTTTTTTATGTTTTTGCAAGTTTAAAACAGCAATTTTATCGTCATTTCTCATAAATCGCCGTTTCACACGAAAGAAACATGAATTTGTCAGTTTGAATAGTTCAAAACAGCGTTTTTCTATGTTTTTGCAAGTTTAAAATAGCAATTTTATCGTCATTTCTCATAAATCGCCGTTTCACACGAAAGAAACATGAATTTATCAGTTTGAATAGTTGAAAACAGCGTTTTTCTATGTTTTTGCAAGTTTAAAACAGCAATTTTATCGTCATTTCTCATAAATCTCCGTTTCACATGAAAGAAACATGAATTTGTCAGATTGAATAGTTCAAAACAGCGTTTTTCCATGTTTTTACTAGTTTAAAACAGCAATTTTATCGTCATTTCTTATAAATCGCCGTTTCGCACGAAAGAAACATGAATTTGTCAGTTTGAATAGTTCAAAACAGCGTTTTTCTATGTTTTTGCAAGTTTAAAACAGCAATTTTATTGTCATTTCTCATAAATCGCCGTTTCAAACGAAAGAAACATGAATTTGTCAGTTTGAATAGTTCAAAACAGCGTTTTACTATGTTCCTGCAAGTTTAAAACAGCAATTTTATCGTCATTTCTCATAAATCGCCGTTTCACACGAAAGAAACATAAATTTGTCAGTTTGAATAGTTCAAAACAGCGTTTTTCTATGTTTTTGCAAGTTTAAAACAGCAATTTTATCGTCATTTCTCATAAATCGCCGTTTCACACGAAAGAAACATAAATTTGTCAGTTTGAATAGTTCAAAACAGCGTTTTTCTATGTTTTTGCAAGTTTAAAACAGCAATTTTATCGTCATTTCTCATAAATCGCCGTTTCACACGAAAGAAACATGAATTTGTCAGTTTGAATAGTTCAAAACAGCGTTTTACTATGTTCCTGCAAGTTTAAAACAGCAATTTTATCGTCATTTCTCATAAATCGCCGTTTCACACGAAAGAAACATAAATTTGTCAGTTTGAATAGTTCAAAACAGCGTTTTTCTATGTTTTTGCAAGTTTAAAACAGCAATTTTATCGTCATTTCTCATAAATCGCCGTTTCACACGAAAGAAACATAAATTTGTCAGTTTGAATAGTTCAAAACAGCGTTTTTCTATGTTTTTGCAAGTTTAAAACAGCAATTTTATCGTCATTTCTCATAAATCGCCGTTTCACACGAAAGAAACATGAATTTGTCAGTTTGAATAGTTCAAAACAGCGTTTTTCTATGTTTTTGCAAGTTTAAAACAGCAGTTTTATCGTGATTTCACAAAAATCCAGCGTTTCGAACGAAAGAAACCTGAATTTATCAGTTTGAATAGTTATAAACAGCGTTTTTCTATGTTTTTGCAAGTTTAAAACAGCAATTTTAACGTCATTTCTCATAAATCGCCGTTTCACACGAAAGAAACATGAATTTTTCAGTTTGAATAGTTGGAAACAGCGTTTTTCTATGTTTTTGCAAGTTTAAAACAGCAGTTTTATCGTGATTTCACAAAAATCCACCGTTTCGAACGAAAGAAAACAGAATTTATCAGTTTGAATAGTTAAAAACAGCGTTTTACTATGTTTTTGCAAGTTCAAAACAGCAATTTTATCGTCATTTCTCATAAATCGCCGTTTCACACGAAAGAAACATGAATTTATCAGTTTGAATAGTTGAAAACAGCGTTTTTCTATGTTTTTGCAAGTTTAAAACAGCAATTTTATCGTCATTTCTCATAAATCGCCGTTTCACACGATAGAAACATGAATTTTACAGTTTGAATAGTTGAAAACAGCGTTTTTCTATGTTTTTGCAAGTTTGAAACAGCAATTTTAACGTCATTTCTCATAAATCGCCGTTTCACACGAAAGAAACATGAATTTATCAGTTTGAATAGTTGGAAACAGCGTTTTTCTATGTTTTTGCAAGTTTAAAACAGCAGTTTTATCGTGATTTCACAAAAATCCACCGTTTCGAACGAAAGAAACCTGAATTTATCAGTTTGAATAATTAAAAACAGCGTTTTTTTATGTTTTTGCAAGTTTAAAACAGCAATTTTATCGTCATTTCTCATAAATCGCCGTTTCACACGAAAGAAACATGAATTTGTCAGTTTGAATAGTTCAAAACAGCGTTTTTCTATGTTTTTGCAAGTTTAAAATAGCAATTTTATCGTCATTTCTCATAAATCGCCGTTTCACACGAAAGAAACATGAATTTATCAGTTTGAATAGTTGAAAACAGCGTTTTTCTATGTTTTTGCAAGTTTAAAACAGCAATTTTATCGTCATTTCTCATAAATCTCCGTTTCACATGAAAGAAACATGAATTTGTCAGATTGAATAGTTCAAAACAGCGTTTTTCCATGTTTTTACTAGTTTAAAACAGCAATTTTATCGTCATTTCTTATAAATCGCCGTTTCGCACGAAAGAAACATGAATTTGTCAGTTTGAATAGTTCAAAACAGCGTTTTTCTATGTTTTTGCAAGTTTAAAACAGCAATTTTATTGTCATTTCTCATAAATCGCCGTTTCAAACGAAAGAAACATGAATTTGTCAGTTTGAATAGTTCAAAACAGCGTTTTACTATGTTCCTGCAAGTTTAAAACAGCAATTTTATCGTCATTTCTCATAAATCGCCGTTTCACACGAAAGAAACATAAATTTGTCAGTTTGAATAGTTCAAAACAGCGTTTTTCTATGTTTTTGCAAGTTTAAAACAGCAATTTTATCGTCATTTCTCATAAATCGCCGTTTCACACGAAAGAAACATAAATTTGTCAGTTTGAATAGTTCAAAACAGCGTTTTTCTATGTTTTTGCAAGTTTAAAACAGCAATTTTATCGTCATTTCTCATAAATCGCCGTTTCACACGAAAGAAACATGAATTTGTCAGTTTGAATAGTTCAAAACAGCGTTTTTCTATGTTTTTGCAAGTTTAAAACAGCAGTTTTATCGTGATTTCACAAAAATCCAGCGTTTCGAACGAAAGAAACCTGAATTTATCAGTTTGAATAGTTATAAACAGCGTTTTTCTATGTTTTTGCAAGTTTAAAACAGCAATTTTAACGTCATTTCTCATAAATCGCCGTTTCACACGAAAGAAACATGAATTTTTCAGTTTGAATAGTTGGAAACAGCGTTTTTCTATGTTTTTGCAAGTTTAAAACAGCAGTTTTATCGTGATTTCACAAAAATCCACCGTTTCGAACGAAAGAAAACAGAATTTATCAGTTTGAATAGTTAAAAACAGCGTTTTTTTATGTTTTTGCAAGTTTAAAACAGCAATTTTATCGTCATTTCTCATAAATCGCCGTTCCACACGAAAGAAACATGAATTTGTCAGTTTGAATAGTTCAACACAGCGTTTTACTATGTTTTTGCAAGTTTAAAACAGCAATTTTATCGTCATTTCTCATAAATCGCCGTTTCACACGAAAGAAACATGAATTTGTCAGTTTGAATAGTTCAAAACAGCGTTTTTCTATGTTTTTGCAAGTTTAAAACAGCAGTTTTATCGTGATTTTACAAAAATCCACCGTTTCGAACGAAAGAAATATGAATTTATCAGTTTGAATAGTTAAAAACAGCGTTTTTCTATGTTTTTGCAAGTTTAAAACAGCAATTTTATCGTCTTTTCTCATAAATCGCCGTTTCACACGAAAGAAACATGAATTTGTCAGTTTGAATAGTTGAAAACAGCGTTTTACTATGTTTGTGCAAGTTTAAAACAGCAATTTTATCGTCATTTCTCATAAATCGCTGTTTCACACGAAAGAAACATGAATTTGTCCGTTTGAATAGTTTAAAACAGCGTTTTTCTATATTTTTGCAAGTTTAAAACAGCAGTTTTATTGTGATTTCACAAAAATCCACCGTTTCGAACGAAAGAAACCTGAATTTATCAGTTTGAATAGGTAAAAACAGCGTTTTTCTATGTTTTTGCAAGTTTAAAACAGCAATTTTATCGTCATTTCTCATAAATCGCCGTTTCACACGAAAGAAACATGAATTTGTCAGTTTGAATAGTTCAAAACAGCGTTTTTCTATGTTTTTGCAAGTTTAAAACAGCAGTTTTATTGTGATTTCACAAAAATCCACCGTTTCGAACGAAAGAAACCTGAATTTATCAGCTTGAATAGTTAAAAACAGCGTTTTTCTAGGTTTTTGCAAGTTTAAAACAGCAATTTTATCGTCATTTCTCATAAATCGCCGTTTCACACGAAAGAAACATGAATTTGTCAGTTTGAATAGTTCAAAACAGCGTTTTTCTATGTTTTTGCAAGTTTAAAACAGCAATTTTATCGTCATTTCTCATAAATCGCCGTTTCACACGAAAGAAACATGTATTTGTCAGTTTGAATAGTTCAAAACAGCGTTTTACTATGTTTTTGCAAGTTTAAAACAGCAATTTTATCGTCATTTCTCATAAATCGCCGTTTCACACAAAAGAAACATGAATTTGTCAGTTTGAATAGTTCAAAACAGCGTTTTTCTATGTTTTTGCAAGTTTAAAACAGCAGTTTTATCGTGATTTCACAAAAATCCACCGTTTCGAACGAAAGAAACCTGAATTTATCAGTTTGAATAGTTAAAAAACAGCGTTTTCCTATGTTTTTGCAAGTTTAAAACAGCAATTTTATCGTCATTTCTCATATATCGCCGTTTCACACGAAAGAAACATAAATTTGTCAGTTTGAATAGTTCAAAACAGCGTTTTTCTATGTTTTTGCAAGTTTAAAACAGCAATTTTATCGTCATTTCCCATAAATCGCCGTTTCACACGAAAGAAACATGAATTTGTCAGTTTGAATAGTTCAAAAAAGCGTTTTTCTATGTTTTTGCAAGTTTAAAACAGCAGTTTTATCGTCATTTCTCATAAATCGCCGTTTCACACGAAAGAAACATGAATTTATCAGTTTGAATAGTTGAAAACAGCGTTTTTCTATGTTTTTGCAAGTTTAAAACAGCAATTTTATCGTCACTTCTCATAAGTCGCCGTTTCACACGAAAGAAACATGTATTTGTCAGTTTGATTAGTTCAAAACAGCGTTTTACTATGTTTTTGCAAGTTTAAAACAGCAATTTTATCGTCATTTCTCATAAATCGCCGTTTCACACGAAAGAAACATGAATTTGTCAGTTTGAATAGTTCAAAACAGCGTTTTTCTATGTTTTTGCAGAGTTTAAAACAGCAGTTTTATCGTGATTTCACAAAAATCCACCGTTTCGAACGAATGAAACCTGAATTTATCAGTTTGATTAGTTAAAAACAGCGTTTTTCTATGTTTTTGCAAGTTTAAAACAGCAATTTTATCGTTATTTCTCATAAATCGCCGTTTCACACGAAAGAAACATAAATTTGTCAGTTTGAATAGTTCAAAACAGCGTTTTTCTATGTTTTTGCAAGTTTAAAACAGCAATTTTATCGTCATTTCTCATAAATCGCCGTTTCACACGAAAGAAACATGAATTTGTCAGTTTGAATAGTTCAAAACAGCGTTTTTCTATGTTTTTGCAAGTTTAAAACAGCAGTTTTATCGTGATTTCACAGAAATCCCCCGTTTCGAACGTAAGAAACCTGAATTTATCAGTTTGAATAGTTAAAAACAGCGTTTTTCTATGTTTTTGCAAGTTTAAAACAGCAATTTTATCGTCATTTCTCATAAATCGCCGTTTCACACGAAAGAAACATAAATTTGTCAGTTTGAATAGTTCAAAACAGCGTTTTTCTATGTTTTTGCAAGTTTAAAACAGCAATTTTATCGTCATTTCTCATAAATCGCCGTTTCACACGAAAGAAACATGAATTTGTCAGTTTGAATAGTTCAAAACAGCGTTTTTCTATGTTTTTGCAAGTTTAAAACAGCAATTTTATCGTCATTTTTCATAAATCGCCGTTTCACACGAAAGAAACATGAATTTGTCAGTTTGAATAGTTCAAAACAGCGTTTTTCTATGTTTTTGCAAGTTTAAAACAGCAGTTTTATCGTGATTTCACAGAAATACCCCGTTTCGAACGGAAGAAACCTGAATTTATCAGTTTGAATAGTTAAAAACAGCGTTTTTCTATGTTTTTGCAAGTTTAAAACAGAAACTTTATCGTCATTTCTCATAAGTCGCCGTTTCGCACGAAAGAAATATGAATTTCTCAGTTTGAATATTTCAAAACAGCGTTTTTCTATGTTTTTGCAAGTTTAATACAGCAATTTTATTGTAATTTCTCATAAATCGCCGTTTCGCACGAAAGAAACATAAATTTGTCAGTTTGAATATTTCAAAACAGGGTTTTTGTATGTTTTTGCAAGTTTAAAACAGCAATTTTATAGTAATTTCTCATAAATCGCCGTTTCGCACGGAAGAAACATGAATTTGTCAGTTTGAGTAGTTGAAAACAGCGTTTTTCTATGTTTTTGCAAGTTTAAAAAAGCAATTTTATCGTCATTTCTCATAAATCTCCGTTTCACATGAAAGAAACATGAATTTGTCAGTTTGAATAGTTCAAAACAGCGTTTTTCTATGTTTTTACTAGTTTAAAACAGCAATTTTATCGTCATTTCTTATAAATCGCCGTTTCGCACGAAAGAAACATGAATTTGTTAGGTTGAATAGTTCAAAACAGCGTTTTTCTATGTTTTTCCAAGTTTAAAACAGCAGTTTTATCGTCATTTCTCATAAATCGCCGTTTCACACGAAAGAAACATGAATTTGTCAGTTTGAATAGTTCAAAACAGCGTTTTACTATGTTTTTGCAAGTTCAAAACAGCAATTTTATCGTCATTTCTCATAAATCGCCGTTTCACACGAAAGAAACATGAACTTATCAGTTTGAATAGTTGAAAACAGCGTTTTTCTATGTTTTTGCAAGTTTAAAACAGCAATTTTATCGTCATTTCTCATAAATCGCCGTTTCACACGATAGAAACATGAATTTATCAGTTTGAATAGTTGAAAACAGCGTTTTTCTATGTTTTTGCAAGTTTGAAACAGCAATTTTAACGTCATTTCTCATAAATCGCCGTTTCACACGAAAGAAACATGAATTTATCAGTTTGAATAGTTGGAAACAGCGTTTTTCTATGTTTTTGCAAGTTTAAAACAGCAGTTTTATCGTGATTTCACAAAAATCCACCGTTTCGAACGAAAGAAACCTGAATTTATCAGTTTGAATAATTAAAAACAGCGTTTTTTTTATGTTTTTGCAAGTTTAAAACAGCAATTTTATCGTCATTTCTCATAAATTGCCGTTTCACACGAAAGAAACATGAATTTGTCAGTTTGAATAGTTCAAAACAGCGTTTTTCTATGTTTTTGCAAGTTTAAAATAGCAATTTTATCGTCATTTCTCATAAATCGCCGTTTCACACGAAAGAAACATGAATTTATCAGTTTGAATAGTTGAAAACAGCGTTTTACTATGTTTTTGCAAGTTTAAAACAGCAATTTTATCGTCATTTCTCATAAATCTCCGTTTCACATGAAAGAAACATGAATTTGTCAGATTGAATAGTTCAAAACAGCGTTTTTCCATGTTTTTACTAGTTTAAAACAGCAATTTTATCGTCATTTCTTATAAATCGCCGTTTCGCACGAAAGAAACATGAATTTGTCAGTTTGAATAGTTCAAAACAGCGTTTTTCTATGTTTTTGCAAGTTTAAAACAGCAGTTTTATTGTCATTTCTCATAAATCGCCGTTTCACACGAAAGAAACATGAATTTGTCAGTTTGAATAGTTCAAAACAGCGTTTTACTATGTTCTTGCAAGTTTAAAACAGCAATTTTATCGTCATTTCTCATAAATCGCCGTTTCACACGAAAGAAACATGAATTTATCAGTTTGAATAGTTGAAAACAGCGTTTTTCTATGTTTTTGCAAGTTTAAAACAGCAATTTTATCGTCATTTCTCATAAATCGCCGTTTCACACGATAGAAACATGAATTTATCAGTTTGAATAGTTGAAAACAGCGTTTTTCTATGTTTTTGCAAGTTTAAAACAGCAATTTTAACGTCATTTCTCATAAATCGCCGTTTCACACGAAAGAAACATGAATTTATCAGTTTGAATAGTTGGTAACAGCGTTTTTCTATGTTTTTGCAAGTTTAAAACAGCAGTTTTATCGTGATTTCACAAAAATCCACCGTTTCGAACGAAAGAAACCTGAATTTATCAGTTTGAATAATTAAAAACAGCGTTTTTTTATGTTTTTGCAAGTTTAAAACAGCAATTTTATCGTTATTTCTCATAAATCGCTGTTTCACACGAAAGAAACATGAATTTGTCAGTTTGAATAGTTCAAAACAGCGTTTTACTATGTTTTTGCAAGTTTAAAACAGCAATTTTATCGTCATTTCTCATAAATCGCCGTTTCACACGAAAGAAACATGAATTTGTCAGTTTGGATAGTTCAAAACAGCGTTTTTCTATGTTTTTGCAAGTTTAAAACAGCAGTTTTATCGTGATTTTACAAAAATCCACCGTTTCGAACGAAAGAAACCTGAATTTATCAGTTTGAATAGTTAAAAACACCGTTTTTCTATGTTTTGCAAGTTTAAAACAGCAATTTTATCGTCATTTCTCATAAATCGCCGTTTCACACGAAAGAAACATGAATTTGTCAGTTTGAATAGTTCAAAACAGCGTTTTACTATGTTTTTGCAAGTTTAAAACAGCAATTTTATCGTCATTTCTCATAAATCGCCGTTTCGCACGAAAGAAACATGAATTTATCAGTTTGAATAGTTGAAAACAGCGTTTTTCTATGTTTTTGCAAGTTTAAAACAGCAATTTTATCGTCATTTCTCATAAATCGCCGTTTCACACGAAAGAAACATGAATTTGTCAGTTTGAATAGTTCAAAACAGCGATTTTCTATGTTTTTGCAAGTTTAAAACAGCAATTTTATCGTCATTTCTCATAAATCGCCGTTTCACACGAAAGAAACATTAATTTGTCAGTTTGAATAGTTCAAAACAGCGTTTTTCTATGTTTTTGCAAGTTTAAAACAGCAATTTTATCGTCATTTCTCATAAATCGCCGTTTCACATGAAAAAAACATGAATTTGTCAGTTTGAATAGTTCAAAACAGCGTTTTTCTATGTTTTTGCAAGTTTAAAACAGCAGTTTTATCGTGATTTCACAAAAATCCACCGTTTCGAACGAAAGAAACCTGAATTTATCAGTTTGAATAGTTAAAAACAGCGTTTTACTATGTTTTTGCAAGTTTAAAACAGCAATTTTATCGTCATTTCCCATAAATCGCCGTTTCGCACGAAAGAAACATGAATTTATCAGTTTGAATAGTGGAAAACAGCGTTTTTCTATGTTTTTGCAAGTTTAAAACAGCAATTTTAACGTCATTTCTCATAAATCGAAGTTTCACACGAAAGAAACATGAATTTGTCAGTTTGAATAGTTGGAAACAGCGTTTTTCTATGTTTTTGCAAGTTTAAAACAGCAGTTTTATCGTCATTTCTCATAAATCGCCGTTTCACACGGAAGAAACATGAATTTGTCAGTTTGAATAGTTCAAAACAGCATTTTTCTATGTTTTTGCAAGTTTAAAACAGCAATTTTATCGTCATTTCTCATAAATCGCCGTTTCACACGAAAGAAACATGAATTTATCAGTTTGAATAGTTGAAAACAGCGTTTTTCTATGTTTTTGCAAGTTTAAAACAGCAATTTTATCGTCATTTCTCATAAATCGCCGTTTCACACGATAGAAACATGAATTTATCAGTTTGAATAGTTGAAAACAGCGTTTTTCTATGTTTTTGCAAGTTTGAAACAGCAATTTTAACGTCATTTCTCATAAATCGCCGTTTCACACGAAAGAAACATGAATTTATCAGTTTGAATAGTTGGAAACAGCGTTTTTCTATGTTTTTGCAAGTTTAAAACAGCAGTTTTATCGTGATTTCACAAAAATCCACCGTTTCGAACGAAAGAGACCTGAATTTATCAGTTTGAATAATTAAAAACAGCGTTTTTTTATGTTTTTGCAAGTTTAAAACAGCAATTTTATCGTCATTTCTCATAAATCGCCGTTTCACACAAAAGAAACATGAATTTGTCAGTTTGAATAGTTCAAAACAGCGTTTTTCTATGTTTTTGCAAGTTTAAAACAGCAATTTTATCGTCATTTCTCATAAATCGCCGTTTCACACGAAAGAAACATGAATTTATCAGTTTGAATAGTTGAAAACAGCGTTTTTCTATGTTTTTGCAAGTTTAAAACAGCAATTTTATCGTCATTTCTCATAAATCTCCGTTTCACATGAAAGAAACATGAATTTGTCAGATTGAATAGTTCAAAACAGCGTTTTTCTATGTTTTTACTAGTTTAAAACAGCAATTTTATCGTCATTTCTCATAAATCGCCGTTTCGCACGAAAGAAACATGAATTTATCAGTTTGAATAGTTGAAAACAGCGTTTTTCTATGTTTTTGCAAGTTTAAAACAGCAATTTTATCGTCATTTCTCATAAATCGCCGTTTCACACGAAAGAAACATGAATTTGTCAGTTTGAATAGTTCAAAACAGCGATTTTCTATGTTTTTGCAAGTTTAAAACAGCAATTTTATCGTCATTTCTCATAAATCGCCGTTTCACACGAAAGAAACATTAATTTGTCAGTTTGAATAGTTCAAAACAGCGTTTTTCTATGTTTTTGCAAGTTTAAAACAGCAATTTTATCGTCATTTCTCATAAATCGCCGTTTCACATGAAAAAAACATGAATTTGTCAGTTTGAATAGTTCAAAACAGCGTTTTTCTATGTTTTTGCAAGTTTAAAACAGCAGTTTTATCGTGATTTCACAAAAATCCACCGTTTCGAACGAAAGAAACCTGAATTTATCAGTTTGAATAGTTAAAAACAGCGTTTTACTATGTTTTTGCAAGTTTAAAACAGCAATTTTATCGTCATTTCCCATAAATCGCCGTTTCGCACGAAAGAAACATGAATTTATCAGTTTGAATAGTGGAAAACAGCGTTTTTCTATGTTTTTGCAAGTTTAAAACAGCAATTTTAACGTCATTTCTCATAAATCGAAGTTTCACACGAAAGAAACATGAATTTGTCAGTTTGAATAGTTGGAAACAGCGTTTTTCTATGTTTTTGCAAGTTTAAAACAGCAGTTTTATCGTCATTTCTCATAAATCGCCGTTTCACACGGAAGAAACATGAATTTGTCAGTTTGAATAGTTCAAAACAGCATTTTTCTATGTTTTTGCAAGTTTAAAACAGCAATTTTATCGTCATTTCTCATAAATCGCCGTTTCACACGAAAGAAACATGAATTTATCAGTTTGAATAGTTGAAAACAGCGTTTTTCTATGTTTTTGCAAGTTTAAAACAGCAATTTTATCGTCATTTCTCATAAATCGCCGTTTCACACGATAGAAACATGAATTTATCAGTTTGAATAGTTGAAAACAGCGTTTTTCTATGTTTTTGCAAGTTTGAAACAGCAATTTTAACGTCATTTCTCATAAATCGCCGTTTCACACGAAAGAAACATGAATTTATCAGTTTGAATAGTTGGAAACAGCGTTTTTCTATGTTTTTGCAAGTTTAAAACAGCAGTTTTATCGTGATTTCACAAAAATCCACCGTTTCGAACGAAAGAGACCTGAATTTATCAGTTTGAATAATTAAAAACAGCGTTTTTTTATGTTTTTGCAAGTTTAAAACAGCAATTTTATCGTCATTTCTCATAAATCGCCGTTTCACACAAAAGAAACATGAATTTGTCAGTTTGAATAGTTCAAAACAGCGTTTTTCTATGTTTTTGCAAGTTTAAAACAGCAATTTTATCGTCATTTCTCATAAATCGCCGTTTCACACGAAAGAAACATGAATTTATCAGTTTGAATAGTTGAAAACAGCGTTTTTCTATGTTTTTGCAAGTTTAAAACAGCAATTTTATCGTCATTTCTCATAAATCTCCGTTTCACATGAAAGAAACATGAATTTGTCAGATTGAATAGTTCAAAACAGCGTTTTTCTATGTTTTTACTAGTTTAAAACAGCAATTTTATCGTCATTTCTTATAAATCGCCGTTTCGCACGAAAGAAACATGAATTTGTCAGTTTGAATAGTTCAAAACAGCGTTTTTCTATGTTTTTGCAAGTTTAAAACAGCAGTTTTATCGTCATTTCTCATAAATCGCCGTTTCACACGAAAGAAACATGAATTTGTCAGTTTGAATAGTTCAAAACAGCGTTTTACTATGTTCTTGCAAGTTTAAAACAGCAATTTTATCGTCATTTCTCATAAATCGCCGTTTCACACGAAAGAAACATGAATTTGTCAGTTTGAATAGTTCAAAACAGCGTTTTTCTATGTTTTTGCAAGTTTAAAACAGCAATTTTATCGTCATTTCTCATAAATCGCCGTTTCACACGAAAGAAACATGAATTTGTCAGTTTGAATAGTTCAAAACAGCGTTTTACTATGTTTTTGCAAGTTTAAAACAGCAATTTTATCGTCATTTCTCATAAATCGCCGTTTCACACGAAAGAAACATGAATTTGTCAGTTTGAATAGTTCAAAACAGCGTTTTTCTATGTTTTTGCAAGTTTAAAACAGCAGTTTTATCGTGATTTCACAAAAATCCACAGTTTCGAACGAAAGAAACCTGAATTTATCAGTTTGAATAGTTAAAAACAGCGTTTTTCTATGTTTTTGCAAATTTAAAACAGCAATTTTATCGTCATTTCTCATAAATCGCCGTTTCACACGAAAGAAACATGAATTTGTCAGTTTGAATAGTTCTAAACAGCGTTTTTCTATGTTTTTGCAAGTTTAAAACAGCAATTTCATCGTCATTTCTCATAAATCGCCGTTTCACACGAAAGAAACATGAATTTTTCAGTTTGAATAGTTCAAAACAGCGTTTTACTATGTTTTTGCAAGTTTAAAACAGCAATTTTATAGTCATTTCTCTTAAATCGCCGTTTCACACGAAAGAAACATGAATTTGTCAGTTTGAATAGTTCAAAACAGCGTTTTTCTATGTTTTTGCAAGTTTAAAACAGCAGTTTTATCGTCATTTCTCATAAATCGCCGTTTCACACGAAAGAAACATGAATTTGTCAGTTTGAATAGTTCAAAACAGCGTTTTTCTATGTTTTTGCAAGTTTAAAACAGCAACTTTATCGTCATTTCTCATAAATCGCCGTTTCACACGAAAGAAACATGAATTTATCAGTTTGAATAGTTGAAAATAGCGTTTTTTTATGTTTTTGCAAGTTTAAAACAGCAATTTTATCGTCATTTCTCATAAATCGCCGTTTCGCACGAAAGAAACCTGAATTTACCAGTTTGAATAGTTAAAAACAGCGTTTTTCTATGTTTTTGCAAGTTTAAAACAGCAATTTTATCGTCATTTCTCATAAATCGCCGTTTCACACAAAAGAAACATGAATTTGTCAGTTTGAATAGTTCAAAACAGCGTTTTTCTATGTTCTTGCAAGTTTAAAACAGCAATTTTATCGTCATTTCTCATAAATCGCCGTTTCACACGAAAGAAACCTTAATTTGTCAGTTTGAATAGTTCAAAACATCGTTTTACTATGTTTTTGCAAGTTTAAACAGCAATTTTATCGTCATTTCTCATAAATCGCCGTTTCACACGAAAGAAACATGAATTTATCAGTTTGAATAGTTGAAAACAGCGTTTTTCTATGTTTTTGCAAGTTTAAAACAGCAATTTTATCGTCATTTCTCATAAATCGCCGTTTCACACGAAAGAAACATGAATTTATCAGTCTGAATAGTTGAAAACAGCGTTTTTCTATGTTTTTGCAAGTTTAAAACAACAATTTTATCGTCATTTCTCATAAATCGCCGTTTCACACGAAAGAAACATGAATTTGTCAGTTTGAATAGTTCAAAACAGCGTTTTTCTATGTTTTTGCAAGTTTAAAACAGCAGTTTTATCGTGATTTCACAAAAATCCACCGTTTCGAACGAAAGAAACCTGAATTTATCAGTTTTAATAGTTATAAACAGCGTTTTTCTATGTTTTTGCAAGTTTAAAACAGCAATTTTAACGTCATTTCTCATAAATCGCCGTTTCACACGAAAGAAACATGAATTTATCAGTTTGAATAGTTGGAAACAGCGTTTTCTATGTTTTTGCAAGTTTAAAACAGCAGTTTTTTCGTGATTTCACAAAAATCCACCGTTTCGAACGAAAGAAACCTGAATTTATCAGTTTGAATAGTTAAAAACAGCGTTTTTTTATGTTTTTGCAAGTTTAAAACAGCAATTTTGTCGTCATTTCTCATAAAGCGCCGTTTTACACGAAAGAAACATGAATTTGTCAGTTTGAGTAGTTCAAAACAGCGTTTTTCTATGTTTTTGCAAGTTTAAAACAACAGTTTTATCGTCATTTCTCATAAATCGCCGTTTCACACGAAAGAAACATGAATTTGTCAGTTTGAATAGTTCAAAACAGCGTTTTACTATGTTTTTGCAAGTTTAAAACAGCAATTATATCGTCATTTCTCTTAAATCGCCGTTTCACACGAAAGAAACATGAATTTGTCAGTTTGAATAGTTCAAAACAGCGTTTTTCTATGTTTTTGCAAGTTTAAAACAACAGTTTTATCGTCATTTCTCATAAATCGCCGTTTCACACGAAAGAAACATGAATTTGTCAGTTTGAATAGTTCAAAACAGCGTTTTACTATGTTTTTGCAAGTTTAAAACAGCAATTTTATCGTCATTTCTCATAAATCGCCGTTTCACACGAAAGAAACATGAATTTATCAGTTTGAATAGTTGAAAACAGCGTTTTTCTATGTTTTTGCAAGTTTAAAACAGCAATTTTATCGTCATTTCTCATAAATCGCCGTTTCACACGAAAGAAACATGAATTTATCAGTTTGAATAGTTAAAAACAGCGTTTTTTTATGTTTTTGCAAGTTTAAAACAGCAATTTTATCGTCATTTCTCATAAATCGCCGTTTCACATGAAAGAAACATGAATTTATCAGTTTGAATAGTTGGAAACAGCGTTTTTCTACGTTTTTGCAAGTTTAAAACAGCAATTTTATCGTCATTTCTCATAAATCGCCGTTTCACACGAAAGAAACATGAATTTATCAGTTTGAATAGTTGAAAACAGCGTTTTTCTATGTTTTTGCAAGTTTAAAACAGCAATTTTATCGTCATTTCTCATAAATCGCCGTTTCACACGAAAGAAACATGAATTTATCAGTTTGAATAGTTGAAAACAGCGTTTTTCTATGTTTTTGCAAGTTTAAAACAGCAATTTTATCGTCATTTCTCATAAATCGCCGTTTCACACGAAAGAAACATGAATTTATCAGTTTGATTATTTGAAAACAGCATTTTTCTATGTTTTTGCAAGTTTAAAACAGCAATTTTATCGTCATTTCTCATAAATCGCCGTTTCACACGAAAGAAACATGAATTTGTCAGTTTGAATAGTTCAAAACAGCGTTTTTCTATGTTTTTGCAACTTTAAAACAGCAGTTTTATCGTGATTCCACAAAAATCCACCGTTTCGAACGAAAGAAACCTGAATTTATCAGTTTGAATAGTTAAAAACAGCGTTTTTCTATGTTTTTGCAAGTTTAAAACAGCAATTTTATCGTCATTTCTCATAAATCGCCGTTTCTTACGAAAGAAACATGAATTTGTCAGTTTGAATAGTTCAAAACAGCGTTTTACTATGTTTTTGCAAGTTTAAAACAGCAATTTTATCGTCATTTCTCATAAATCGCCGTTTCACACGAAAGAAACATGAATTTGTCAGTTTGAATAGTTCAAAACAGCGTTTTTCTATGTTTTTGCAAGTTTAAAACAGCAGTTTTATCGTGATTTCACAAAAATCCACCGTTTCGAACGAAAGAAACCTGAATTTATCAGTTTGAATAGTTAAAAACAGCGTTTCTCTATGTTTTTGCAAGTTTAAAACAGCAATTTTATCGTCATTTCTCATAAATCGCCGTTTCACACGAAAGAAACATGAATTTGTCAGTTTGAATAGTTCAAAACAGCGTTTTTCTATGTTTTTGCAAGTTTAAAACAGCAATTTTATCGTCATTTCTCATAAATCGCCGTTTCACACGAAAGAAACATGAATTTATCAGTTTGAATAGTTGAAAACAGCGTTTTTCTATGTTTTTGCAAGTTTAAAACAGCAATTTTATCGTCATTTCTCATAAATCGCCGTTTCACACGAAAGAAACATGAATTTATCAGTTTGAATAGTTGAAAACAGCGTTTTTCTATGTTTTTGCAAGTTTAGAACAGCAATTTTATCGTCATTTCTCATAAATCGCCGTTTCACACAAAAGAAACATGAATTTGTCAGTTTGAATAGTTCAAAACAGCGTTTTTCTATGTTTTTGCAAGTTTAAAACAGCAATTTTATCGTCATTTCTCATAAATCGCCGTTTCACACGAAAGAAACATGAATTTGTCAGTTTGAATAGTTCAAAACAGCGTTTTTCTATGTTTTTTCAAGTTTAAAACAGCAGTTTTATCGTGATTTCACAAAAATCCACCGTTTCGAACAAAAAAAACTTGAATTTATCAGTTTAAATAGTTCAAAACAGCGTTTTACTATGTTTTTGCAAGTTTAAAACAGCAATTTTAACGTCATTTCTCATAAATCGCCGTTTCACACGAAAGAAACATGAATTTATCAGTTTGAATAGTTGGAAACAGCGTTTTCTATGTTTTTGCAAGTTTAAAACAGCAGTTTTTTCGTGATTTCACAAAAATCCACCGTTTCGAACGAAAGAAACCTGAATTTATCAGTTTGAATAGTTAAAAACAGCGTTTTTTTATGTTTTTGCAAGTTTAAAACAGCAATTTTGTCGTCATTTCTCATAAAGCGCCGTTTTACACGAAAGAAACATGAATTTGTCAGTTTGAGTAGTTCAAAACAGCGTTTTTCTATGTTTTTGCAAGTTTAAAACAACAGTTTTATCGTCATTTCTCATAAATCGCCGTTTCACACGAAAGAAACATGAATTTGTCAGTTTGAATAGTTCAAAACAGCGTTTTACTATGTTTTTGCAAGTTTAAAACAGCAATTATATCGTCATTTCTCTTAAATCGCCGTTTCACACGAAAGAAACATGAATTTGTCAGTTTGAATAGTTCAAAACAGCGTTTTTCTATGTTTTTGCAAGTTTAAAACAACAGTTTTATCGTCATTTCTCATAAATCGCCGTTTCACACGAAAGAAACATGAATTTGTCAGTTTGAATAGTTCAAAACAGCGTTTTACTATGTTTTTGCAAGTTTAAAACAGCAATTTTATCGTCATTTCTCATAAATCGCCGTTTCACACGAAAGAAACATGAATTTATCAGTTTGAATAGTTGAAAACAGCGTTTTTCTATGTTTTTGCAAGTTTAAAACAGCAATTTTATCGTCATTTCTCATAAATCGCCGTTTCACACGAAAGAAACATGAATTTATCAGTTTGAATAGTTAAAAACAGCGTTTTTTTATGTTTTTGCAAGTTTAAAACAGCAATTTTATCGTCATTTCTCATAAATCGCCGTTTCACATGAAAGAAACATGAATTTATCAGTTTGAATAGTTGGAAACAGCGTTTTTCTACGTTTTTGCAAGTTTAAAACAGCAATTTTATCGTCATTTCTCATAAATCGCCGTTTCACACGAAAGAAACATGAATTTATCAGTTTGAATAGTTGAAAACAGCGTTTTTCTATGTTTTTGCAAGTTTAAAACAGCAATTTTATCGTCATTTCTCATAAATCGCCGTTTCACACGAAAGAAACATGAATTTATCAGTTTGAATAGTTGAAAACAGCGTTTTTCTATGTTTTTGCAAGTTTAAAACAGCAATTTTATCGTCATTTCTCATAAATCGCCGTTTCACACGAAAGAAACATGAATTTATCAGTTTGATTATTTGAAAACAGCATTTTTCTATGTTTTTGCAAGTTTAAAACAGCAATTTTATCGTCATTTCTCATAAATCGCCGTTTCACACGAAAGAAACATGAATTTGTCAGTTTGAATAGTTCAAAACAGCGTTTTTCTATGTTTTTGCAACTTTAAAACAGCAGTTTTATCGTGATTCCACAAAAATCCACCGTTTCGAACGAAAGAAACCTGAATTTATCAGTTTGAATAGTTAAAAACAGCGTTTTTCTATGTTTTTGCAAGTTTAAAACAGCAATTTTATCGTCATTTCTCATAAATCGCCGTTTCTTACGAAAGAAACATGAATTTGTCAGTTTGAATAGTTCAAAACAGCGTTTTACTATGTTTTTGCAAGTTTAAAACAGCAATTTTATCGTCATTTCTCATAAATCGCCGTTTCACACGAAAGAAACATGAATTTGTCAGTTTGAATAGTTCAAAACAGCGTTTTTCTATGTTTTTGCAAGTTTAAAACAGCAGTTTTATCGTGATTTCACAAAAATCCACCGTTTCGAACGAAAGAAACCTGAATTTATCAGTTTGAATAGTTAAAAACAGCGTTTCTCTATGTTTTTGCAAGTTTAAAACAGCAATTTTATCGTCATTTCTCATAAATCGCCGTTTCACACGAAAGAAACATGAATTTGTCAGTTTGAATAGTTCAAAACAGCGTTTTTCTATGTTTTTGCAAGTTTAAAACAGCAATTTTATCGTCATTTCTCATAAATCGCCGTTTCACACGAAAGAAACATGAATTTATCAGTTTGAATAGTTGAAAACAGCGTTTTTCTATGTTTTTGCAAGTTTAAAACAGCAATTTTATCGTCATTTCTCATAAATCGCCGTTTCACACGAAAGAAACATGAATTTATCAGTTTGAATAGTTGAAAACAGCGTTTTTCTATGTTTTTGCAAGTTTAGAACAGCAATTTTATCGTCATTTCTCATAAATCGCCGTTTCACACAAAAGAAACATGAATTTGTCAGTTTGAATAGTTCAAAACAGCGTTTTTCTATGTTTTTGCAAGTTTAAAACAGCAATTTTATCGTCATTTCTCATAAATCGCCGTTTCACACGAAAGAAACATGAATTTGTCAGTTTGAATAGTTCAAAACAGCGTTTTTCTATGTTTTTTCAAGTTTAAAACAGCAGTTTTATCGTGATTTCACAAAAATCCACCGTTTCGAACAAAAAAAACTTGAATTTATCAGTTTAAATAGTTCAAAACAGCGTTTTACTATGTTTTTGCAAGTTTAAAACAGCAATTTTAACGTCATTTCTCATAAATCGCCGTTTCACACGAAAGAAACATGAATTTATCAGTTTGAATAGTTGGAAACAGCGTTTTTCTATGTTTTTGCAAGTTTAAAACAGCAGTTTTATCGTGATTTCACAAAAATCCACCGTTTCGAACGAAAGAAACCTGAATTTATCAGTTTGAATAGTTAAAAACAGCGTTTTTCTATGTTTTTGCAAGTTTAAAACAGCAATTTTATCGTCATTTCTCATAAAGCGCCGTTTCGCACGAAAGAAACCTGAATTTATCAGTTTGAATAGTTAAAAAAAGCGTTTTTCTATGTTTTTGCAAGTTTAAAACAGCAATTTTATCGTCATTTCTCATAAATCGGCGTTTCACACGAAAGAAACATGAATTTGTCAGTTTGAATAGTTCAAAACAGCGTTTTTCTATGTTTTTGCAAGTTTAAAACAGCAATTTTATCGTCATTTCTCATAAATCGCCGTTTCACACGAAAGAAACATGAATTTATCAGTTTGAATAGTTGAAAACAGCGTTTTTCTATGTTTTTGCAAGTTTAGAACAGCAATTTTATCGTCATTTCTCATAAATCGCCGTTTCACACGAAAGAAACATGAATTTGTCAGTTTGAATAGTTCAAAACAGCGTTTTTCTATGTTTTTGCAAGTTTAAAACAGCAATTTTATCGTCATTTCTCATAAATCGCCGTTACACACGAAAGAAACATGAATTTGTCAGTTTGAATAGTTCAAAACAGCGTTTTTCTATGTTTTTTCAAGTTTAAAACAGCAGTTTTATCGTGATTTCACAAAAATCCACCGTTTCGAATAAAAGAAACTTGAATTTATCAGTTTGAATAGTTAAAAACAGCGTTTTTCTATGTTTTTGCATGTTTAAAACAGCAATTTTAACGTCATTTCTCATAAATCGCCGTTTCACACGAAAGAAACATGAATTTATCAGTTTGAATAGTTGGAAACAGCGTTTTTCTATGTTTTTGCAAGTTTAAAACAGCAGTTTTATCGTGATTTCACAAAAATCCACCGTTTCGAACGAAAGAAACTTGAATTTATCAGTTTGAATAGTTAAAAACAGCGTTTTT